>JACEFZ010021946.1:0-32662 GCA_014155875.1 Cepaea nemoralis | reverse complement strand
GGGGGTTTTTTTTTTATAACCCCCGGGGTTTTTTTTTTTTTGGAACCCCCCCCTACTAGTTTGGGGGGGAAAATTTTCCCGTTTTTGGGCCAAAACCTTTCGGGGTTCCTTTGACAAAGCGAAAAATTTTGGTTGGGGGCCCCCACGGGGGTGGGGGGACATCCCAACAACCACTTCGATTTATTTGTGTTCCTTTCCATTTTTCCTTACAGTTTTTCCCCTTTTGTCCTTCTATCTTGACTATAACATTTCGTTTCTTTGTACCATCTGTTTTTTCTCCTCGTCTTCCTCTCCATCCATGTAATTTTGTCCTATTTCCATAGGTTCTCATTCTATTTCCCCCAAACTACTACCAAATCTCGTCCTACCTTAGCCTAACCTTTCCTCAACTTTCCTCTTGTATAGCGATATCTACCGCTTGTGCAATCTTGCAGGATTCTCTCTTAATAAATTTAATTTCAATCCTCTGACCAAATCCCATCAAAAAAACCCCCCACTAACATCCTTTCCCACTTCTTCTGCTCGTACATTCTGTCCTAAGAATGACTCTTCAGCTAAGTTGATTAACCTGTCCAAATTAGCTGCACTTTCTTTTTGTTTTCCCTTTAAAGTCTGTCGCAACATGAGATGCGGTTTGTGGATCAGTAATTTCAGCTTTTTTCTTGCGAGATCATTTTTAAATTTCTTCCCAGGTTTCACCTCCTGCTGCTTCAAAATTTCTTCTAATTGTCAGAAATGGACTTGTACTTGTTCTTTTGCCAAGTCTTTTTCTCTCCATCTGTAGCATTCCCAAAAATGCATTTTTTTAAAATGGAAATATCCTTTCTTAAACTGATTTGCTTAAACCACTAAATCTTTCAACCTCATGCTTATATTCTGTTGTCTTAAAACCGATCAACCCTTTATATTGCCCCGCCAACCCCTGAGTACCTGTGAAAAATCTTGGGATTCCATCCTAAAATTTATAATTATCAATCAATATACAAATATTTCAACAATATTGATTTCAAACCCAGCAACAATACATAATCTGTTAATTACTCTAAAATTATCTAATTAACTTAACTAAATCCTCCAATCGAAGATCCTGACGAAGAAATATTCCTGTTTCAACCCTGAATTCTGACACAAGAATTTAAATGACCTCCTGATTCAAAATTTCCTACACCACATAAAAAATATGTGCTCTACTCAAGCTCGTTAAAATGATCAGAACAACGAAGAGCCTCTGGATTTCTTTCCTTCCTAATTTAATCGAAGTCGAATTCAAATCTTTCAAATATTTCCTGACGTTTGCTCACGCTCGATATCAGGCTCGCAACAAGACTTTGATTACCTGCTCGATTAACTGTATGCGTTGGACTTTCCTTTCCGTCAAGCAAGGTCACCTTCACGCAACCGACAACTGCTCACGAGTTCAGCAAAAAAACTCACTTTCTAGTTGTAATCTGTGATTTTCATATATATCAAACGTAATCCAGTCAGCAACAACTGTACTTAAAGCTGACGCTATCCAGTCTCTTATTTTCATGTGGAACTCTCGCCATGGTCAGTTTAAAATTACTTGATTCAAACCCCGAGTTGAGACAAGTTGCCTTCTTTTACTTGAAGTGACTGTATAAAGTATTGTAGACCTTGATTTCGTAATTATGGAATTTGTACCATAACCTTGAGTTCACCTTCAACAATCCCAGGGGTTAAAACTCATACTTTATACTGATTTTGATGCAGAACGGCATACTGCATTTTGCGTTGTTCAGTTCTCCAATTAACTTCATAATTACGCAATAACAACAGTCTTTCAAAAAAATAAGCATCAATCAAACCTTTTCTTTAGCGCTGACCTTGAAATTGGATCTAGTGCAAACCCAGAACAGCTACCAACAGTCGGCTTTCATCTGTTGTTTTTCAGAATAATTACTTCTCTTGACATGCCAGACATAACTATGGCGGTATTCTCTCTCCGCGACCTCCCATGTTTCGTAAGGTCAAAGGCACCAAATCAACCTGGTGTTACAGAGCTACACACAGGTGATGGTCGTGATCATATAGCATCAGACAAGTCAGTCTTCGCGTTTGTTAGAAAGGTATTTATTGATGAAACATTCTATCTCAGCGCATATGATGGAGACTCCCTTCGTGGTGTTTACATCTCTTCTCGCTGGTCCACAGTCAAGTCTAAAACAAGTGACGTGTGTGTCTCTTAGATACACTCTTCTAATTCGTGCACACACGTTCACTATGGTTTTCCCCCTAGTCAAGGAATGCGCAGCATTCCTTAACTCTTTACTCCTAACCTAGAATCCCTCACTGTTACAATAACTTACGAGAGTATACGAGATTACGGAGAAAAGTCGCTAACCTCTAAGCCAGGAAGCCGGCAAGAAATAATGAGAGAGATCAAATAGACGCCAATATAACATGCCTAGGTTCATCAACATTGGGATGATTGCCCGGAGCGAAAGTACTAGTACATAAACAAGTGATCGGGCCTGAGAAATAATAGACGGAGGTAAAATGGGGCTGGGTGGTAGGTCCCCGGAGGGGCAAATGAGAAGACAGACGGGGAAGGTTGGGGACAGTTTGGACTGGATGGGCAGTTGAAGCCTGGGCCCAGAGAGGGTCGGATAGTTAGTTGAAGTCTACGCCCAGAGAGGGTCGGATGAGTAGTTGAAGTTTAGACCCAGAGTGGGTTGGATCGAGTGAGTTCGGGCCGGGAGAGTGGCCGGTTAACTGTTGTGGTGGTATAGGTTAAAAGGCCTTGAGAGGCAGTGTTATTTGAGTGTTAGGTTGTGGTGAGGATATACTCTGGAAGTACTGTTACTGAATTTATATGTTGCTTGTGTCCATGTTCATTCGTCTTTAAAAGGAAATTATGTGCGTAAATTCAATCTTGTTCACTGACTGGTAGATGTGTGCTGCAGTGGTGACTTGTGGTGTGAGACAGGTGGCTAGCTCAGCTTACACTATGCTGTGATATAGAAGAAGCATTAGAATCTAGACAACGACCAATCTTATTCTGTTGCAAAAGAGATTGTGACAGCCAGGAATAATATTTGGAGGTTATAATATAAATAATATACGCTATGCAGATGACACAGTATTGATAGAGGATAATGCAACAAATCTACAATTGTTGGACATTGTGGTATACAGAGAGTGCAAAGAAAGGACTCTCCTTGAATATCAAGAAAACAGTAACAATGGGGACATCAAAGATAAAGGTGACACGAAAATGTGAAATAGTGATAGAAGGGACAATTCTTCACCATGTGCATAATTTCAAATATCTAGGGACATTTATAACATCAGATGGAAGATGCACAACAGAAATCAAGAGCAGAAAAGGGCAAGCTAGGGCCTTTTCAGAAAATGAAGAATATCTTATGCAATAAGTCAATGTCATTGAATGTAAGAAAGACAGTGCTGAATAACTATATAGAACCTGTTTTGGTGTATGGCTGTTGTAACATGGCTGACATTCTCGAACAGTTTGCAGACAGTTGCATACAACGTTGCATAAAACGTTTCTAAGAATCGCTGTTTCACGGCGGTTGTGTTTACCCTTACCTTAAAAGGAGAGGAATGTCGGACCGTGAGACAAAGAGAAAAGTATCGCCGTTAGCTCAAAATAGACCTACGTTAGCGGGGGATATTACCAACGGGCTAAGCCAGAAATCGGCACTTGAATTTTGATTCTCCATCAAGTCAGATGTAGAGTTAGGGAGTGATTTTACTTAACTGTGCCTTCGTGGGCTATGGCCCTGAAGGAAACAGTTTTGCGAGAAGGAAAACATTGGCAGATAGATGGTATACGAAAGAAGCAAAACCATACTGTATGTGGAGAAAGTATTACAAAATAGTACTTGACAAGGGAACCAACTCATCTTATAATGTCCAACGACAGCTGGGAGGTCAAATCTCAGTTACCTCCTTTGGCAGTTCCTAATTTCTAACACGTGTCAAGCAAATCTATAGAAGTGAGGTGGTTTCGACAGTGGGTCCTACCTACCACAAAATGCCTCTGGAAGAGAATTCGTATATTCTACAGCTTAAGGCAAGAGCTATTACAGAAGAGTGGATCAGTAACCTCTACTTTCGTCTGCAGAAGCTTTCGGACTGGTAACACTCAAATTAATGTATGCGGGTATGAAGTCCAGCCTATATCTGGAACAGGGACGGCACTCCTAAATTGTATCCACGTCGTAAAAGTACATGTTTTGGGTCCTACCTTTGCAGTCGCCGAAGAGTAAGAACTTTACACGTAATTGGATTTGCCGCTCGAATAACTTCAACCAGCAATTACAGAACGCCCATTACCTGGTCCGGACTTCATGAGCTGATAGCAGTTGAGCAAAACAGCCATTTGTAGAATTGCCATTTCAAATGCAGACCCACGTTAATCTCAAGACATCTACGGGTGAAGGTGGTCCAGAGGAGATATGCCGACATCATCATCATCATGTATATCCATATAACAGGAACAAATGTTAGACAGTGCTTACGTCTGTCTGCTATGTTCCACCTGCAATTGGATTACCCCCGTTATTCCAGCATCCTCATTTCTTATAGATGATTCAGTCAGAGGAACTATAAGACAGTGCTATATCCATTTGTAAGGTCCATCAAGAAGGAGCAACCCCTCCCCCTTCATCGATGGAAAGCTTTATATAAGAGACGGTGTAGTAATGACATTATGTTTGTATCAAGGAGCTTAGGTACAGTTTGTTTATCAAGCTCTGTGGGGAGTGTTAGGACCTCGTTCTTGAGTTTTCAGGAGTGACATATCACAGGAGTAGTTAGGAGAATGATCAAATCAACAACCTATACAAGTTAAATGGACTACATATGTAATTAATTAAGTTTTAGTCGCGTACATGTAGTATGTGATGTAATGATGTAAAACCATTCCAGATATTGGTATTGATTTGCTTGGTGGGAAATGGGTTGTTGAATCTGATTTTGCACAGTGTACTATTTGATGATGGTTTATTTTGTTATCATGTTTTTGTAGGTTATAGAAATGCAGAGATTCTGAGTTCACATAACTCACTCTGAAATCTATATTAAAAGCTATAGTTAGAACCAGGAGTTGGTCTTACTGTCTTGTGAATGTTGTTACAAAGTAATGTTGGGGTAGTGATATCTGTCATTTGTTTATTTAAATAGTGAGAGTTAATGTGGGGAGGTCGAACGTACGTGGCCTACTACTGCAGATAGAGGATCTTATTCCCTTGAAGGCTATGGCAACTGACCTGACTCTCAATATCTTCTCCAGGTGATTAGTCTTATTAGGGTGAATTAGACTGTGATCTACTTCTACCTAGTCTCATCCTTATGAGAAATAGAGCCGTAGTCTAGTTCCTGGAGAATTACAACAAGGAAGAGAACCATGTATCATTTCTTATATCTCGAATCCAGGCACACTATATACCCATAGGCACAAAATTAATATATTCTATACAAATATCCATCACAAATTGGAGATCTCGCCCGGGATATTTTGATATGTTTGAGTTCATAATAACTTCCTTTCAACTTTTAAGTTACTCGGCTGTTAAAGGAAATGGGAGAATGTTGTTCATCACATTTGTGCATGCAGTACAGACTAATTAGAGGGGTAGGTTACCAGTCAATTAGCAATTGATGTACACCAGTGATGTTTTAATGATGTTGGTTGAAACCTGGACAGTATGTTTAGTTTATCCTCATATCATCATGTGTCCAAAAATATAAACATTTGGGTTTATTATTAGCTTGTCAGTATTGGTATGTGATTGTGCATGATTATGTTGACTTTTTATTTTTGTGTTATCAAGAATACTAATAGTAACAAGAAGGCACAAAACATTTTTAATATAGGAATGAGACCGCTAAAGTATATAGCCCAAAATATAAATGTTTTTAAAATGAATAAACATAGATTTATTTAATAGGACACTTTATAATGATTGGAGAGTGTGAGAGCTAAGAGAATATAAAGTAATAATCACTTCCCTTAACTAAAGCAAGGCCAAATTGTTATCCCTCGCATTTCGTTCCACATGTATTAGAGAAGAGAAAGCAGCATGTTTATAAAACAGAGCTTATGCACATGCGGGCAACCGTTATTTCATCCTCTTCATCATAATACTACATGATGAAAAACACCGGAAGCTAGAAAAGTGCATATCAATGGATATTCCTTGAGGAAAAACCAGAGGACACTTATTCGAAACTCCCGGGGTTAATAGATCAGTCATTCGTGACCGATCAGCACCCAGTGTCGTGGAAAGGCAATGGGTGTTATGATTTATTCAGTTGTGTTACCTCAGATGTGCAGTTAGATACTATCGAAGAGGAACCAATTGAACTACAGGGGCGTTTGAAGGACAGTCTCAATGCTATTAGCAGAAGAGGTAGAATCATACTTCACATTAAGAGACTGACGATTGAAGAGCTGGAGGTACATAGTCACCTTTTACCCTGAGTAAGTGGAAAGTAGACGTGATTTCAGGAAGTGTATAGAGCCTCGGACGCTTTCACAGATGAAATGCTAGTAGGACATAAACACATCCAGCAGTCGACACTCCAATCTTATCCTCAATTCAGAGAGGAAAATTTGAAACAGATGGAGGTGGCTGAAAGCTCCCCAAATACTGTTTCACTACTGTCTGATTTACCTTCATCTATTTGTCTAGACGAAATGATGGTGAAGAAAGCCATGACAGTCAGTAAGGAACAGAGCGCGTAGCTCGAAATTCCTTCTTTTATATTAAGGGTACTGCCGGAATATATTTACACCTACACATCGCGAAGTGGATGGTGTGAGAAACTAATTTTTCCTAACATGGCAGATAAATGGAGGACAGGAAGTGCGCATTCCCGTTTCTTCTTGTCTATTCTGGCATCTAATTTAAGATTCTAGATAGACCATTTTGTCTACAATTGAGTGGACTAAGAAATCAATGTAACTACGCAGCGATTTCTATAAAATTATTTCTGAGTGGGAAGAATCCAGACATTCTAAATATGTCGCTTTATGTACCCATTTGCTTGGAAATATTATAGTTGGACTCGCTATTGGGATCCTAACTATTAATGAAATCTCGGTCGGAAGAAAAGCTGAGAAGTTTGGACTGTTTACGTCGCAAACAATTCATATGTTCCGTGTATCATGAGGCTGATGACAGAAACGTAGCAAGACTGAGACATTTCCGGTATAGACAGTTGGGGAAATTCTGCAAGAGGAACCGTAATGCCGGCTACGGGTAATGCTTATGGAAATAAAACCGACCACTTACCGGGAAAAGTCCAGCAAGTTTGTTGATAAACAAAAGAAAAGCGGACAGCTAACAGCTTATATTCCAACTAGACTGTAGATTCATATATGCTGAGGTGAAATAAGTCGATACGACGTGAGTGGTAAACTACAACCTGCGAAGTAGCTTTATCCTCGAATTCAACAAAAGGCAAAATAAAGAGTTGAGAAGAGAGAAAGGTGGCTGATTTCCACTAGTCATTGAAAAATACGATATCTACAAAAGCTAGACCACGGAACTACTTCCTTATGCAAGCAGCCAGAACCTAATTGGGACATAAACAGGTGTTATATAGTAACCCAGATCAGCATATGCAGATTTAAGATTCTTGGTGAAATGTAAAAAGGAATATAGGCCAGCACTGACTTAGTTAAGGAGTTGAGAGTTCGATATGAGAAGGACCTACTTCTGTGCTCGTCGACATTTATAAAGTTCCGTATGGCGTAATGACTGGGTAAATGGAAAAATAGACAGCAATTACTTCTCATATGAAAATTATCATCCTGCCAGTGGGAGGTTAGAGATGATATTTCCATTCTTTTCGAAGACAGGGTGAGGAAACTTGAACCAGTTCCTTTACTTTTCACTAGTCTTCAGACGTGGGTCGATTAGCGGACCCTATATGCGTCATTTCTGAGATCGCAAACGTACCATTCATACTTTCGAATGAAGGCACTTCAGAATAAATTAGTATATTGTAGCAATGGAATCTAGCATATAGTAGGAACGTGGAGACAGATCAGGCTTCGAGGAGGATCAGAAAGGAGACTGTTTAGGTCGAGGGTGAGCGTTTTTGGACTGATTTGATTGGAGGCAGTCGAGCATCAGAGAGACAGGATGGATCATCACCAGGGTAGTCTGAAAACTGTTGAAACTGCAATACCTGAGTACAACGATGTACGTCAGGCTTACAGGGGAGTTATGTGGTATAACGGGCATTCTCGAACAGTTTGCAGACAGTTGCATACAACGTTGCAGAGAACGTTTCGGGCGGCGTTTCCAAGAATAGTAGTTTCACGCATTTATATTTACCCTTCTCCTATAAGGAGAGGAATGTCAGACCATGAGACAAAGAGAAATCTATCGCTGTGGCTCAAAATAGACCTACGTTAGCGGGGGCAATTACCAACGGGCTAAGCCAGAAATCGGCACTTGAATTTTGAATCTCCATCAAGTCAGATGTAGAGTTAGGGAGTGATTTTACTTAACTGTGCCTTCTGGGGCTATGGCCCTGAAGCACAGTTTGCGAGAAGGATAACATTGGCAGATAGATGGTATACGAAAGAAGCAAAACCATACTGTATGTGGAGAAAGTATTACAAAATAGTACTTGACAAGGGAACCAACTCATCTTAGAATTGCCAACGACAACTTAAAGTAAAATATTGGTTATCCCCCTTTTGCATTCCCTTACTCTCAGCATGGTTCAAGCAAACTACAACAACGGATGTGGTAACAGCGGTGGTTGTTTGATCTACCACTAAAAAGGCCTCTGGAAGAGAATTTGTGTGCTGTACAGCTTAAGACAAGAGCTAGTACAGAATAGTGGATTACCACTTCTTTAGTCTGTAGAAGCTTTAGGACTGGTAACTCTCAAATTCATGTATGCGGTTATGAAGTCCAGCTTATATCTGGAACAAGGACGGCACTCCTAAATTGTATCCACGTCGTAAAAGTACATGTTTAAATCATACCTTTGCAGACGCCTAAGAGTGAGACCCTCACACGTAATTGGATTTGCCGCTCGAATAACTTCAACCAGCAATTACAGAACGCCCATTACCTGGTCCGGACTTAATGAGCTGATAGCAGTTGAGCTAAACAGCCATTGGTAGAATTGCCATTTCAAATGCAGACTCACGTTAATCTCAAGACATCTACGGGTGTAGGTGGTCCAGAGGAGATATGCCGACATCATCATCATCATATATATCCATATAACAGGAACAAATGTTAGACAGTGCTTATGTCTGTCTGCTATGTTCCACCTGCAATTGGATTACCCCCGTTATTCCAGCATCCCCATTTCTTATAGATGATTCAGTCAGAGGAACTATAAGACAGTGCTATATCCATGTGTAAGGTCCATCAAGAAGGAGCAACCCCCCCCCCTCTCCCCCTTCATCGATGGAAAGCTTTATATAAGAGACGGTGTAGTAATGACATTATGTTTGTATCAAGGAGCTTAGGTACAGTTTGTTTATCAAGCTCTGTGGGGAGTGTTAGGACCTCGTTCTTGAGTTTTCAGGAGTGACATATCACAGGAGTAGTTAGGAGAATGATCAAATCAACAACCTATACAAGTTAAATGGACTACATATGTAATTAATTAAGTTTTAGTCGCGTACATGTAGTATGTGATGTAATGATGTAAAACCATTCCAGATATTGGTATTGATTTGCTGGGTGGGAAATGGGTTGTTGAATCTGATTATGCACAGTGTACTGTTTGATGATGGTTTATTTTGTTATCATGTTTTTGTAGGTTTTAGAAATGCAGAGATTATGAGTTCACATAACTCACTCTGAAATCTATAGTTAAAAGAGATAGTTAGAACCAGGAGTTGTCTTACTGTCTTGTGAATGTTGTTACAAAGTAATGTTGGGGTAGTGATATCTGTCATTTGTTTATTTAAATATGAGAGTTAATGTGGGGAGGTCGAACGTACGTGGCCTAAGAATTCAGATAGAGGATCTTATTCCCTTGAAGGCTATGGCAACTGACCTGACTCTCAATATCTTCTCCAGGTGATTAGTCTTATTAAGGTGAATTAGACTGTGATCTGCTTCTACCTAGTCTCATCCTTATGAGAAATAGAGCCGTAGTCTAGTTCCTGGAGAATTCAACAAGAAAGAGAACCATGTATCATTTCTTATATCTCGAATCCAGGCACACTCTATATACCCCTAGGCACAAAATTCATATATTCTATACAAATGTCCTCACAGCTGTGAATCTTAGAATATAAATGAACAAATTAGGAAGAGATTGGAAGCAACAGAGATGTGGTTCCTGAGACGAATGTTGCGAATTCCTTGGACTGTCAAAGTAACTAACAATGAATGCCTTAGAGAGGCTAACGAAACTAGAACATTATATGCAACAATAAGAAGAGACAAACAGCTTTTTTGGTCATGTGATGAGAAGAGAGGCACTGGAGAACATCGTGACAACTTGAAAGATCGAGGGGAAGAGAGACAGAGGCATACCACGAGAAATGATGCTGGATGGATTGTGACTGTGGCATGGAGGAATATCAACGACAGAGTTGATCCAGAAAACCAAAGACCGAGATCTGTAGAGTGTCATGAACGCTTACTCCAGTCGGCACGACACTTGATGATGATGATGATGATGATGATGTTGATGTGAGATCGAAGTGAAAGAGAAACATGAGTTATAAACTTCGCATATATATAAATTAAAGCCTCTATTTTCACAGAAACTGAAGATATTTTAAAAATATTAGTTTATTCTTATACGAAGCTTAAGTGTTATTAATTTCTATAAAAATTTTATGAAAGACTAAGATAAATTTTATATTTATTTAAATGACATCATATTTAAATATTGAGCACAACCCACTACTGGCAACGCCGATCGCATTCCGGTATGAACCTAAGGCCTATCCACGTCAATATGGAAGCACTATACTCGAGTTTCGCCCTTTTTTTGAGCTCGTCAGTAGTGCATATCCCTGACCGGATCCGGAAACAGTCCCGGATCACGAGTGTGAAGCGGGTGTGTAACCACGCGGCACACACTGGACACACCAAATTATCACAACAGAACACCACAACGCTACCCATCGTAGGATATGCTCAAGATTGCCCAATCGCCGCGACCGACGTCCGTCAATCGATGGGACCCGAACGATCAGGACTTCCCACTGGCAAGGAACACCAGGCCTCCTAAATCCAGTGAGCAATAATCAATTGATTATGTGGTTGTTTCGGGATTTGAAATTTAAATATTGAGCACAACCCACTACTGGCAACGCCGATCGCATTCCGGTATGAACCTAAGGCCTATCCACGTCAATATGGAAGCACTATACTCGAGTTTCGCCCTTTTTGAGCTCGTCAGTAGTGCATATCCCTGACCGGATCCGGAAACAGTCCCGGATCACGCGTGTGAAGCGGGTGTGTAATCACGCGGCACACACTGGACACACCAAATTATCACAACAGAACACCACAACGCTACCCATCGTAGGCTATGCTCAAGATTGCCCAATCGCAGAGACCGACGTCCGTCAATCGATGGGACCCGAACGATCAGGACTTCTCACTTGCAAGGAACACCAGGCCTCCTAAATCCAGTGAGCAATAATCAATTGATTATGTGGTTGTTTCGGGATTTGAAACGGGTCCCATCGATTGACGGACGTCAGTCATGGCGATTGGGCAATCTTGAGCATAGCCTACGATGGGTAGCGTTGTGGTGTTCTGTTGTGATAATTTGGTGTGTCCAGTGTGTGCCGCGTGGTTACAAACCCGCTTCACACGCGTGATCCGGGACTGTTTCCGGATCCGGTCAGGGATATGCACTACTGACGAGCTCAAACGAGGGCGAAACTCGAGTATAGTGCTTCCATATTGACGTGGATAGGCCTTAGGTTCATACCGGAATGCGATCGGCGTTACCAGTAGTGGGTTGTGCTCAATATTTAACATTCAAATCCCAAAACAACCACATAATCGACATCATATTTGCATGCTAACTTTTGTATTGTCCCTTGAACTAACTGACATGTTGTTATGTCCTTTTCCACTATTTTAATTACGTGTCTTCCATTTAAAGTGGGGTTTTTTTTTTTTTTTTGTTTTTTTTTTTCCCATATACTTTAAAGGATATTGCAGTCAACACCAGCATTTTTGAGCTGCTGTTGATGTCTTTGCAAGTTTTACATTCAGCAGTTTGCAATTGCTTTCTGGACGACCGGCTCACATACCCCCGTAAGTAACCAACGCAACAAGATACGCTGCCGAATCTCGCGCAGCTGCGTTTTGTACGAGAGTATAAGGGATTACAAATAACTTTAATTGTTTACTTTTTAAAATAAGGGCTCGTGGTTCCCCCGAGGGGAGGGTTGGTCAGAGCCGCCCCATCAGGTTCCAGGTCCCTGTGTGTCATTCGGATGACCGCCTCTGTATGTGGCACTAGTAAGATCAAGTGCAGATACCACAATATGATCCTAGCCAAAAGGCAGAGAAGACAAGCCCATCACATTTTTTGTTTTGCATGAATGAAATAATAATAATAATAATAATAATAATAATAATAATAATAATAATAATAATAATAATAATAATAATAATAATAATGTTGAACAACAGCTATAATTGCATTCCACGCATCAAATGTTACGTAAAGGGGAACAACAGGGATAATTGTATGCATAATATGTTAATTATGGAAAGGGGGGGGGGGCATCGATAATTGAATGCATCATATGTTAAGTAAGGGGATAACATTAGACATTGCTGATGAACAAAGCTGTGAAAATGTGTGTTTGAGTGCCCTGAATATATCAATTTGCTCAATGTTTAGGGCTCCGGGTTCCCCAAGTATTAGTAGTATAATGAGCCACATCACGAAGATTCTGCTGAGAATTATCATGCAACGAGTTAGGAAGAAAATACAACCCGAAATAGGAGATGAACAATGTGGGTTTGTAGAAGGCAAAGGCACAGTAAATGCTGTGTATATACTGAGAACAGTAATTGAACATTATATAGAAGTAAACAAAGATCTGTATCTTTGCTTTATTGACTACACAAAGGCTTTCGATAAAGTGAGGCATGTCGACATGATAAGGATGCTTGAAGATCTACAAATTGATGGAAAAGACCTTATACTTGTAAAAAACATATATTGGAAACAACAAGCTGCCATCAGAATTGATAACGATGTAGGTCAATATCAGCCTATTAAGAGAGGTGTGAGACAGGGATGTGTAATGTCCCCAGAACTTTTTTCCCTGTACAATGAAAATATTTTCAGAAATATAGAGGATATTGAAGGAATCAACATTGGGGGACGATACATCAATAACATTAGATATGCAGATGATACAGTCTTGATTGCAGACAATGAACAGGACCTGCAAAATTTAGTAGATGCGGTTGTTGCACACAGTGAACAACTAGGGTTAGAACTGAATATTAAGAAGACACAGATTATGGTCGTCACTGGGAAGAAGGAAATACCACAATGTGATATACGAGTAAATGGGCATATTCTTAAGCAAGTGAATCGATACAGTTATCTCGGCACAGTCATAACATCTGATGGGAGATGCCTTGAAGAGATTAGAACAAGAATTGCCATTGCGAAGGTAGCCTTTTGCAAGATGAAAAGCATACTGACCAATAAAAAGATATCAACTGAAACGAGAAAAAGAGTGTTGAAGTGCTACATAGAACCTATACTTTTGTATGGATGTGAAGCTTGGACAATAAGCAGTCAAGCTGAAAAACAGCTGATGGCTGTGGAGATGTGGTTTCTGAGGAGAATGCAAAGAATACCATGGACAGACAGAAAAACCAATGAACAAGTCCTTCAAGAAACAAATGAAGATCATAAACTGATTAGAGTCATTAGACGTAGACAGTCAAAATTTTTGGGCATGTTATGAGAAGAAATGACTTGGAGAACTTGGTGACGACTGGCAAGATCGAAGGGAAGAGACCAAGGGGAAGACCGAGAAGTAAATACCTGGATGGCTTGGCCGCATGGCATGGTCGAGACAGGAACACTGAGCTGATCCACGATTCTGGTGATCGAGTGAGATAAGTCAGTCACGCTTACCGGCATGGCACATGATGGATGGATGGATGGATGGTTCTCCAGGGTCAAGAGCCGCCCCATGAGGTTCCATGTCCCTGAGTGTCATTGAGATGACCACCTCTGCTTGTGGCCATGGCCAGATCAAGTGCAGATAAGTCAGTCTGCCCTTAATCACTGTTGTCATACAAGAGCAGATAATACACTTTGATCTTAGCCATCATGCCATGAAACAATTCAAAGTGCTGCATTAAAATAAATAAATAAATAAATAACTAAATGAACATTTATTTATAATGAAATAGTTTGTATTTACAAGGTGCGTTGTGTGTGTGTGTGTGTGTGTGTGTGTGTGTGTGTGTGTGTTATTTGCAAATGCAACATATACATTTATATACACATGATAATATTACATTCATGACAAGGTGTAATTACCTACACATTACTTGTTGTTGATGATAGTGGAGTAATCATTTACTCTCATGCATACTAGAATCTTTCAAAATAAATTGTTTCATCCTCCAAGTCTTCTCATTCACACTTAGTTTTATTTAAACAAGTTTAACGGTAACGCTGTATCTTTCATACTCAATGTATTCTCATTCACTTTTGCTTTCTGAAAATGGTACATCTTGTATGTGCTTACATGTCCCATTTATTAAACATCGCAGCAAGCATCCCATTTTACAAAATAAAATGCTAAACGAGTATATATGGCGTTTCCTTGTGCACGCACGAGAGAGAGAGAGAGAGAGAGAGAGAGAGAGAGAGAGAGAGAGAGAGAGAGAGAGAGAGAGAGAGAGAGAGAGAGAGAGAGAGCGCTGCATTTGGGTAACATAAACCAAAGTGCTGAATATTGAGGATGTTTGGCCTGTTACGGGCCTGACAAAAATTAGTTTCAAAGTCAGTGTACATATCAGAAAAAGAACACAAGAATTAATGTAATATTAAGATAAAATAATATAATTATTTATAAAATTCTCATATATCTAAAGTGAAGCCTTCAATTTTACAGAAAATTAAAAGATATTTTAAAACTATTATTCATTCTTATAGTGTATATTGATTCTTTAATTTCTGTAAAATATTATAAAAGATTAAGATAAATACTATAATCATTTAAATCACATAATATATGAATGACTACACTAGTATTGTCCCTTGAAATAACTGACATGTCTTTCATTGTTATGTCCCTTTCTCTAATTTAATTATTTCGTGTCTTCCGTTTAATGTGTATGTGTGTGTGTGTGTGTGTGCGTGTGTGTGTGTGTGTGTGTGTGTGTGTGTGCGAGTGTGTGTGTGTGTGTGTGCGTGCGTGCGTGCGTTGGCATATCCTTTACAGGACAGTGCAGTCAACACCAGCATTTTTCAGCTACTATTGATGTCTTGGTAAGTTTTACGTTCAGTAGTTTGCCATTGCTTTCTGAACGACCGGCTCACATATCCCTGTAAGTAACCAATGCGACGTGATGCGCTGCCGAATCTCGCGCAGCTGTGTTTCGTACGAGAGTATACGGTATTACGAACAACGTCCTTAACGTCTTCGCCAGGGAGTCCGGCGATGTGGTTTTATTTCGTACAAAACAATGTGTATTTACAAGGTGCATTGTGTGTTTTCCTTTACATCTGCAAATACAAGACCACAGACGTCAAATGCAGCAAGATTCTTTAAATGTCTGTGTGATGACTGCATACTATTTATTATTCTGGAACGGCAAATGTATGTTAGTTCATGTCCTTTACAGGACGTTGCAGTCAACAGCATCACTTTTTGGCTGTTCGTGATTCCTGGGCAAGTTTACGTTTAGTAGTTTTCCATTGCTTTCCGAACGACCAACACCCATACCATTTCATAAACAAACCAACGCAGCTGTGTTTTTAACGCGGGTATGCGGGATTACGAACTGCGTCCGTAACATCTTAGACACGGAGCCGGCAAATGAATTGATGTTTGAATTTTTATCGATAAATTGTTGTTTGCGTTAATTGCAATTCCTGAAGTATCCTTTAGAGTAACACGCTTGAAACCTCGTGAAGTTTCTAGTTCAATAGATGACGGCAATGAATGTGTAAACGTGTAGAGTGGTTTATTTGATTTTAATTTTATTTATTAATTTTTCTTATTTCTTATTATTTAATTTTTCATTTTACATTATAATTTATATATAACAAGGGGATTTAACTCTAGAAAAAATATTTCAAGGGGCGTAACAATCAATAACTTTTCTGTATATCTTATAGTAATATTGTTGCATCGTTTTCAAAGATTTATAAATTCTTTGTCTATAGTTATATACCAGCATATGAGTTATAATAAATAATGATACAATCTTTAAGGCATTTTCAAAGTTTTCATAGAAATAATGCATAATGCATAACATTGTAACTCATCTTTTTATGCTTAAGAAGTTATCTACAGTCATGCAGGTGATTAGAAACAGTTTTCATTAGAAACAATAGATGGTGTGTGGAAGGACATTCTTTAAATGAAATCAGATAGATAGACAGACCCACTTTTCGCTGCAGTTATCTACAGGCATATGCGTTATAATCCTCCTCCCTCCTCCTAATCACTCCCCTTCCTTCCTCCTCCCTTCTCCTCCTACTCCCTCCTCCCTCCTCCCCCTCATCCCTCCTCCTCCTTCTCCTCCCTCTTCCTCCTACCTACTCCTCCTCCCCCACCTCCTCCATCCTCCTCCCTCTTCCTCATCCCTCCTCCTCCCTTCTCCTCCTCCCTCCTCATCCTCTCTCCTCCTCCCTCCTCCTCCTCCCTCCACATCCCTCCTCTTCCTCCTCCTCCCTCCTCCTCCTCCCTCCTCCTCCTCCTGCATCATCCCCCTCATTCCCTCCTCCTCCCTCCTCCTTCTCCTCCCGGCTTTCTCCCTCCTCCTCCTACCTCTTCCTCCTTCTCTCCTCCTCCCTGCTCCTGCCTCGCCTCCTCCCTCCTCCTCATCCTTCCTCCTCCCTTCTCCTCCTCCCTCCACATCCCTTCTCCTCCTCCCTCTTCCTCCTCCTCCCTCCTCATCCTCCCTCCTCCTCCTCCCCTCCTTCTCCTCCCTCCTCCCTCCTCCTTCTCCTTCCTCCTTCTCCCTCTTCCTCCTCCCTCCTTCTCACTCCTCCTTCTCCCTCCGCCTCCTCCCTCCTCTTTCTCTCTCCTCCTCCCTCCTCCTCCCTCCTCCTCCCTCCTCCTCCTCCATTTCCCTCCTCCTCCCTCTCCTCCTCCCTCCCTCCTCCTCCCTCCTCCTCCCATCCTCCTCCTGCGTTCTTCTCCTCCCTCCTTCTCCCTTCTCCTCCTCCGTCCTCCTCCCTCTTCCTCCTCCCTCTTCCTCCTCCCTCTTCCTCCTCCCTCTTCCTCCTCCCTCCTCCTCCCTCTTCCTCCTTCTCCCTACTCCTCCTCCCCCTCCTCCTCCTCCCCTCCTCCTCCTCCCCTCCTCCTCCTCCCTCCTCCTCCCTCCTCCTCCTCCTCCCTCCTCCTTCCTCCTCCTACCTACTCCTCCTCCCTCCTCCTCCTCTCTCCTCCTCCTAATCCCTCCTCCTCCCTCCTATTTCACCCTACTCCTCCTCCTCCCTCCTCCTTCCTCCTCCTACCTATTACTCCTCCCTCCTCCTCCTCTCTCCTCCTCCTAATCCCTCCTCCTCCCTCCTATTCCACCCTACTCCTCCTCCTCCCTCCTCCTCCCTCCTCTTCTATCCTCCTAATCTCTCCACCTATCTCTTCCTCCTCCATCCTCCTCCCTCCTCCACCTCCCTCTTCCTCCTCCCAGCTCCTACTCCTCCTTTTTCTTCTTCTGCTGCTGCTGCTGCTGCCGCTCCATTTACCCAAGTTAATTGTTGGGAAGATGTAAAGATATTTCAAGTGCTCTTTCTAATGCTTTTTGTAAGTTGGTCTTCGTTTATCTAAGGTTGTTCTAACTGCAACCAATAAATGATTAGACAGACAGGCAGGCAGGCAGGCAGACAGACAGACAGACAGACAGACAGACAGACAGACAGACAGACAGACAGACAGACAGACAGACAGACAGACAGACAGACAGACAGACAGACAGACAGACAGACAGACGGGAATGGGAACTTATATGACTACTTATATGAATTAAATGAGATGCTCCCCATCAGGGGCTGGGCGAAGCCGGGCCGGATTAGACAGACAAACAGACAGACAGATAGACAGACAGACAGACAGACAGATAGATAGTCGGGAACGGGAACGGGAGCTTATATGACTACTTATATGAATTAAATGAGATGCTCCACACCAGGAGCTGGGCGATGCCGGGTCAGACAGACAGACAGACACACACACACACACACACACACACACACACACACACACAGACAGAGAGGGAGGGAAAGACAGACACACAGACAGACAGACAGACAGACGGGAACGGGAACTTATATGACTACTGTCAGGGTCTTAAACTTGGCTCGCTAACCTAACAGTGTGAGACAGTACAAATACAACGTGATTTGACGTAAGACTCAACGACACATCGTTCAATGGATTTATTCACACATTAAATACGGAACGATGTTCACAACAAGATATATACTGGATGTTTCAATATACACTTACACAATACAGCTCACAACGTCTCACTCTCAAGATGTCCAGACACTCGACTTTCAGCACAGATACCACACAACGCCTTTCTCTCTTCACACGTCTGTCCGAGTCGAAGTCCCCAAGCTGTCTCCCGCTAACTCGCAACTCGCCTCTCACCTCAGGTGACGTCACGAGGCATGCGTGCGTTTAGCGTCGTCCTTGCTTGACCGCTGGTCACTTGTCAGCCAGTAGTCTTGCAGGCCGGTAACCACTATTCGCCTGGCGGCGTAACGAAGTTACGGCGTCCCTTCTGGGAGCTAAGTCGCCTGGCGGGCGTAACTATGTCACTGCATCTCTGTCTCCTTTCTGGACTCTGACAACTACTTATATGAATTAAATGAGATGCTCCCCATCAGGGGCTGGGCGAAGCCGGGCCGGGTCAGGCAGACAGACAGACAGACAGATAGACAGACAGATAGACAGACAGACAGACGGATAGATAGTCGGGAACGGGAGCTTATATGACTACTTATATGAATTAAATGAGATGCTCCACACCAGGAGCTTGGCGAAGCCGGGCCGGGTCAGCTAGTCTATATATAAAATATATAGCATTGCTATTAAAAGTTATGCCCCTTGAAATAACTTTCCTTAAGTTAAGTCCGCTCGCTATATATAAATGATAATGTAAATTTAAATATTAAATTTTAGTAAGTAAATAGCTGATTGTACACTAATAAACTATGACAGTTGGCTGCATGGGAATGAAAAGAAAACATGTAGAACATTTCATCTCAATCGGATGGACCGTTATCGAATGCATCAAATACATCCCTACATACATACATCGCCTTTTATATATATAGATATATACATTCATATACATATGATAATATTATATTCATGGCATGGTGTAATTAACTACACATTACTTGTTGGTGATGATAGTGGAGTAATCATTTGCTCTCATGCATAGTAAAATCTTTCAATATAAATTCTTTCATACTGCCGGTGTGCTGGGGAATGAACAGGCGAACAGATTGGCTGGCTCGGCAAAACTTGGTGGAGTATTGATGCATGACAAGACAGACGTGGTTGCGGCCTTGTGGGAGCACGTGTACACCTCGGAGGAGCAAATGGATCACCATAGTCTGGTAAGAATGAGACAGCGAGGTGTGACGAGGGGATCTGGTCGATGCTCGACGCTCAGAGGAAAGGCAAGACGGACATATAATCAGATTGCTACTGGAACTATTAGTGTTGGAACTCTTCGCTGGCTGCTGAGGATGGGGACGGAGCGCTTATGGGAATGTCCCGAATGCTGTGATGTCGGTTCCTTAATCAATCAATCAATCAATCAATCAATCAATCAATCAATCAATCAATCAATCATACTCCAAGTATTTTCATTCACTTTTGCTTTCTGAAAATGGTAATTCTTGTATGTAACTACAACAATTTCCATATATTAAACATCGCAGCAAGCATCACATTTTACAAAATAAAATGCAAAACAGGTATTTATGGCGGTTGCTTGTGCGCGCACGAGAGAGAGAGAGAGAGAGAGAGAGAGAGAGAGAGAGAGAGAGAGAGAGAGAGAGAGAGAGAGAGAGAGAGAGAAAGACTCCATTTGGGTAACGTTAACCAAGGTGTTTAATATTGAGGATGTTTAAGCCTGTTACAGGCCTGGCAAAAATTAAACTTTGTTTACACGTTTAAACTTGTATCAGGAAAAGAATACAAGAATTAATGTAATATTGAGATGAAATAAAATAATTATTTATAAAATTCTCATATATGTAAAGTGAAGCCTTTAATTTTACAAAACTTTTAGAGATATTTAAAAAGTTTTATTAATTTTTATACTGTGTATCGATTCGTTAATTTCTGTAAAATTTTATAAAAGATTAATATGAATACTATAACAATTTAAATCACATGATATATGAATGACTACATTAGTATTGTCCCTTGAAATAACTGACATGTCTGACATTGTTATGTCCCTTTCTGCTATTTTAATTGCGTGCCTTCCTTTTAATATGTGTGTTGAGTGTGTGAGTGTGTGTGTGGTGTTTTTGTTTCTTTTTTTTTTTGCATATCCTTTACAGGACATTGCAGTCAACACCAGCATTTTTCAGCTGCTATTGATGTCTTGGCAAGTTTTACGTTCAGTAGTTTGCCATTGCTTTCTGAACGACCGGCTCACATACCCCTGTAAGTAACCAATGCGACGCGATCCGCTGCCGAATCTCGCGCAGCTGTGTTTCGTACGAGAGTATACGGGATTACGAACAACGTCCTTAACGCCTTCGCCAGGGAGACCGGTAATGTGGTTTTATTTCGTACAAAACAATGTGTATTTACAAGGTGCATTGTGTGTTTTCCTTTACATTTGCAAATACAACAAGACCACAGACGTCACATGCAGCAAGATTCTTTAAATGTCTGTGTAATGACTGCATACTATTTATTATTCTGGAACGGCAAATGTTAGTTAGTTCATGTCCTTTACAGGACGTTGCAGTCAACCGCAGCACTTTTTGGCTGTTCGTGATTCCTGGGCAAGTTTACGTTTAGTAGCTTGCCATTGCTTTCCGAACGACCAACACCCATACCATTTCATAAACAAACCAACGCAGCTGTGTTTTTAACGCGGGTATGCGGGATTACGAACTGCGTCCGTAACATCTTAGACACGGAGCCGGCAAATGAATTGATGTTTGAATTTTCATCGATAAATTATTGTTTGCGTTAATTGCAATTCCTGAAGTATCCTTTAGAATAACACGCTTGAAACCTCGTGAAGTTTCTAGTTCAATAGATGACGGCAATGAATGTGTAAACATGTAGAGTGTTTTATTTGAAATAAGGTTTTCATATAGGTTTGCCCAAAGTGCATGGATTCTTTTTAATTGTTTACTTTTTAAAATAAAGGCTCGTGGTTCTACCGGGGCAGGGTCATAACGGCCCCATCAGGTCCCACGTCCCCGTGTGTCATTCGGATGACCGGCTCTGTGTGTGGCCCTGGTGAGGTCAAGTGCAGATACTAGTACACTTTGATCCTAGCCAAAAGGCCGAGATACCAGATTCTTTTATAAAGGTATATGGCCTAAAACAAACCCATCACATTTTTTTCCTGAATGAAATAATAATAATAATAATAATAATAATAATAATAATAATAATAATAATAATAATAATAATAATAATAATAATAATAATAATAATAATGTTGAACAACAGCGATAATTACACGCATGAAAAGTTACGTAAAGGTGCTAAAAACAGCGATAACTGTATGCGTCATATGTTATGTGCCGGTCTCTCTGGCCGAGGGGTTACAACACTTTCTCCGTAATCCCGTTTATCGCGCAGAGTCTCGTAGCAGGGCGAGAGCTGAGAGCGGTTCGACCCCCGCTGGTGACTTGCGGGATAACTGAGCCGGCCGCTCAGAAAGCAATGGCAAACTACTGAGCGTAATCTTGCCAGGAAATCAACATACAGCTGAAAGATGCTGATGTTGACAGCGATGTCCTGTAAAGGATATGCAAAACATTTATTTTATTTATATGTTATGTAAGGGGAAAACATTACACATTGCTGATTAACATAGCTGTCAACATAAGCGTTTGAGTTAGTCTTAGTCTTAGTCGTTGGATCAACATCACGGCACACGGTTTAACCCATAAGTGCTCCGTTTTCCTCCTAAATCAAACCTGAGTCTGGAGAAACTCAGCTCAATGCACGAACTCCGTTGCATCAGCGAGGATCCTGAAAATACTTTGGGTAGATTTTTAACTCGAAATTTTGCCCGGGCAGCGCCATTAGGCTACTCTTTTTCGATTTCCAACTTCCAAGGGATTTTTTGCGTGCATACACACGGGCGTCCGATCTCACTACCCAGAGACCAGGGGAAATTATATTACTGGAAGTCCAGGTGGATTTTTAAAATAAATCCCGGTCCTCACCGGGGCCTGAACCCGGGACCTCCAGCACTCCAGGCGGACACCATACCTCGAGACCACTCAGCCCCCCCCCCCCTCGTTTGAGGGGGGCGACCTGAATATTACAGATTTGCTTAATGTTTAATGCTGAATTTACACCCCCCCCCCCCCCCCCCCCCCACGCCCCCCCCCCCCCAAAAAAAAATAATAAAAAATAAATTTTTTTTTTAACAAAATAGTTTGTATTCATAAGGTGCGTTGTGTTGTGTGTGTGTGTGTGTGTGTGTGTGTGTGTGTGTGTGTGTGTGTGTGTGTGTGTGTGTGTGTGTGTGTCTGTCTGTCTGTCTGTCTGTCTGGTTTTTATATTGTGAATACAACATATACATTCATATACATATGATAATATTAAATTCATGGCATTATGTAATAACCTACACGTTACGTGTTGTTGTTGATAGTAAAGTAATCATTTGCTCTCATGCATAGTAAAATCTTTCAATATAAATTCTTTCATACTCCAAGTATTCTCATTCACAATTAGTTTTATTTAAACAAGTTTATCGTTATCGCTGGATCTACGGACCAATATCACGGCACACGGGTGTAAAACATAAGCGCTCCATTCCACTCCGAACTCCAATCTTTATCAGAAGAATCTGACCTCAGTGCACGAACTACGTAGCACCGGCGAGGATCCTAAATTACTTTTGGGTAGATTTCTAACTCGAAACTTTGCCCGGTCAGCAGAGAAAGAGAGAGAGAGAGAGAGAGAGAGAGAGAGAGAGAGAGAGAGAGAGAGAGAGAGAGAGAGAGAGAGAGAGAGAGAGAGAGAGAGAGAGAGAGGGAGAGAGAGAGAGAAAGAGAGTTAGCTGCATTTGGGTAACGTAACCCAAGGTGCTGAATATTGAGGTTGTTTGGCCTGTTACGGGCCAGACAAAAATTGCTCTTACTAATTCACTATATCTATCAGGAAAAGAATACAAGAATTAATGTAATATTAAGATGACATAAAATAATTGTTTATAAAATTCTCATATATCTAAAGTGAATCCTTTAATTTTACAAAAACTTTAAAAATATTTTTAAATTATTATTCATAATTATAATGTATATTGATTCGTTAATTTCTGTAAAATATTATAAAAGATTAAGATAATACTATAATCATTTAAATCACATAATATATGAATGACTACATTAGAATTGTCCTTTGAAATAACTGACATGTCTGACATTGTTATATCCCTTTCTGCTATTTGCGCAACAATACACAGGGGTGTCCGATTTCACTACCCAGAGAAGAGGGTACAATTTTAGTAGAAGTCCACGTGAAAAAATCCCGGCCCTCATGGGTAACCATACCTCGAGACCACTCAGCCCCCGAATGTATGTACCTACAACATTTTCCATATATTAAACATCGCAGCAAGCATCCCATTTTACAAAATAAAATGCAAAATAGGTTTATATGGCGGTTGCTTGTGCGTGCACCAGAGAGAGAGAGAGCGAGAGAGAGAGAGAGAGAGAGAGAGAGAGAGAGAGAGAGAGAAGAGAGAGAGAGAGAGAGAGAGAGAGAAGAGAGAGAGAGAGAGAGAAAGAGAGAGAGAGAGAGAGAGAGAGAGAGAGAGAGAGAGAGAGAGAGAAAACCTAAACAAAGACTATGAAGTTTGCTGCATGCGGTAACAACAATCCAAGGTGCTGAATATTAAGGATATTTGGCCTTTCACAGGCCGGACAAAAAACATCTAAAATAAAGCTATATTTTTACACAACCTCTGAAGATATTTTAAAAGTATTATCCATTTTTAACACTGCATATGAATGTAATTAATTTATGTGACAATTTTATAAAAGATTAAGACAAATTATATAATTATTTAAATCACTTAATATATGCATGCTAATATTTGTATTGTCCCTTGAAATAACTAACATCTTGTTATGTCCCTTTCCACTATTTTGATTACGTATCTTCCATTTAATGTGGTGTTTTTTTTGTTTGTTTGTTTTCATATTCTTTACAGGACTTTGCAGTCAACACGAGCATTTTTCATCTGCTGTTGCTGTCTTGGCAAGTTTTACGTTCAGTAGTTTGTCATTGCTTTCTGAACGACTGGCTTACATACCTCCGTAAGTAATCAACGCGACGCGATCCGTTACTGAATCTCGCGCAGCTGTGTTCCGTACGAGAGTATACGGGATTACGAAGAACGTCCTTAACGCCTTCGCCAGGGAGGACGGCAATGTGGTTTTATTTCGTGCAAAACAATGCGTATTTACAAGGTGCATTGTGTGATCAGAGCCGCCCCATCAGGTCCGTCATCCTGTCTGTTATTCGGTTGACCGCCTCTGTATGTGGCCCTGGTAAGATCTATTGCAGATACTACACTTTGATCCTACCCAAAAGGGGGAGATACCAGATTCTTTTATACAGGTATATGGCCTGAAACAAGCCCCTCACATTTTGTGTTTTAATGAATGAAATAATAATAATAATAATAATAATAATAATAATAATAATAATAATAATAATAATAATAATAATGAACAACAACGATCATTGCACGCATCATATGTTACGTAAGTTGAAAACATTACACATTGCTGATGAACATAGTTATGAACATTTGTGTTTGAGTGCCCTGAATATTACAATGTGCTTAATTGTTAGGGCTCAGGGTTCGCCAGGGGCAAGAGCCGCCCCATGAGGTTCCAAGTCCCTGTATGTCATTGTGATGATCACCTCTGCTGGTGGCCATGGCCAGATCAAGTGCAGATAAGTAAGTTTACCCTTAATCACTGACGTCATACAAGAACAGATACTACACTTTGATCTGAGCCAACATGCCATGAAACAATTCAAAGTGCTTATTTTTTTTTTTAAATGTTTATTTCTAACAAAATAGTTTGTATTTATAAGGTGCGTGTGTGTGTGTGTGTGTGTGTGTGTGTGTGTGTGTGTGTGTGTGTGTGTGTGTGTGTGTGTGTGTGTGCTTTTATATTTGCGAATACAATGTATATGAATATACATTCATATACACATGATAATATTAAATTCATGGCATGATGTAATTACCTACACATTACTTGCTGGTGATGATAGTGGAGTAATCATTTGCTCTCATGCATACTAAACGCTTTCAATATAAATTCTTTCATACTCCAATTATTCTCATTCACACTTAGTTTTATTTAAACAAGTTTAACGGCATCACTGAATCTTTCATACTCCAAGTATTCTCATTCAATTTTGCATTCTGAAAATGGTACATTTTGTATGTACCTACATCTATATCTATAAAACAGACTGTATGTGTGTAGTTGGCTATGTATTGGATGCGTTCGATAACGGTACATCCGATTGAGATGAAATTTTCTACACGTCTTCCTTTCATTCCTGTGCAACCGACTGTAATAGTTTCTTAGTGTAAAATCGGCTACTTACTTAATAACATTTAATATTTCATTTTTCATTATATAATTTCTATATAGCAGGGGGACTTCACTCTAGAAAAGTTATTTCAAGGGGCATAACTTTTAATAACATTTCTATATACGTTATAGTCATATTGTTGGAGTTACTTGCACTATTGTTAAACTCTTTCTCTATAGTTATTTACAGGCATATGAGTTATAATAAATAATGATATAATCTTTAAGGCATCTTCAAAGTTTTCATAAAAATAATGCATAATGCATAACATTGTAACTCATCTTTTTATGCTTAAAGAAGTTATCTACAGTCATGCAGGTGATTAAAAACAGTTTTCATTAAAAATAATGGATGGTGTGTGGAAGGACATTCTTTTAAGTTACTGTGTGAATTTAATGAGACAATCCCCGCCAGGAGCTAGGTGAAGCCACGCCGGGTCAGATATATAGACAGACAGACAGACAGATAGTCGGGAACGGGAGCTTATATGACTACGTATATGAATTAAATGAGATGCTCCCCACCAGGGACTGGGTGAAGCCGGGCCGGGTCAGACAGACAGACAGATAGACAGACAGACAGATAGTCGGGAATGGGAGCTTATATGACTACGTATATGAATTAAATGAGATGCTCCCCACCAGGGACTGGGTGAAGCCGGATCGGCTCAGACAGACAGACAGACAGACAGACAGACAGACAGACAGACAGACAGACAGACAGACAGACAGACAGACAGACAGACAGATAGACAGACAGACAGACAGTCGGGAACGGGAGCTTATATGACTACTTATATGAATTAAATGAGATGCTCCCCACCAGGGACTGGGTGAAGCCGGGCCGGGTCAGACAGACAGACAGACAAACAAGCAGACAGACAGATAGTCGGGAACGGGAGCTTATATGACTACTTATATGAATTAAATGAGATGCTCCCCACCAGGGACTGGGTGAAGCCGGGCCGGGTCAGATAGTCAGACAGACAGACAGACAGACAGACAGACAGACAGACAGACAGATAGTCGGGAACGGGAGCTTAAATGACTACTTATATGAATTAAATGAGATGCTCCCCACCAGGGACTGGGTGAAGCCGGGCCGGGTCAGCCAGATAGACAGACAGACAGTCAGACAGACAAGCAGACAGACAGACAGACATACTGATAGATAGATAGATCCTCGCCAGGACCTGGGCGAAGCCGGGCCGGGCCAGCTAATTTTCTATATATTAAACATCGCAGCAAGCATCCCATCCCAAAGAGAAAGAAAGAAAAAGAGAGAGAGAGAGAGAGAGAGAGAGAGAGAGAGAGAGAGAGAGAGAGAGAGAGAGAGAGAGAGAGAGAGAGAGAGAGAGAGAGAGAGAGAGAGAGAGAGAGAGAGAGAGAGAGAGAGAGAGCAAACCTAAAAAAAGACTGAAGTTTGCTGCATATGGTAACAACAATCCAAGGTGCTGAATATTAAGGATATTTGGCCTTTCACGGGCCGGACAAAAATAATTTAGACACTTAGTATTTGAATAACGAAGACACAAACAATAGATTGCACGATTTATTGCCTGGCATATTTCGCTGCATCTCGTCAGGTACATACTGCAGAAATCACACAACTTACGTGAATTAACTAGATAAATCCTTCAAGTTGAAATATACACATATTCGCACAGTAATGTCACTTATCTACCACGGTAATTTTAAGCTGACTAACATGTCTTTCTGTTTACACAATTCTGGCTTGCGTTGATAGATCATAATTGCTTCTGCAAATTTTAACAAGCGAGTATTTTGTGTGTTAAACAACACGCGAAAGGTAGTGTTTCTGTCCACCACATGGCCACTGTCTACGATGTGCCTACCGATTGAAGACGCCGGGAGCTTCCGGTGTGTCGGCCCCACGAGGCTAGCATCTCCTGTGTGTTGTATCTTGTTGACCCATTGAGGTATGTGTTCTAACACCCGTTTGTTAAGCTGTCTCTCTGTTCTACAAATGTAAACGGCCTGGCATCTACATGTGAATTGGTAAATACAATTGTTTGTGGCGTACAGAGGAAAAGGCTCTTTGACTGCTGGTGTAGGAATCGGTACGGTTTTAAATCTAATGACTGGAGTTGCCGCACAGAATGTTCGGCCTACAGCTGTAGTAAGCCGGTCTTGTAGACGTTGCATTACGTCATCCCCTCGAAAGGTTAGCTGGATGACTACCTTGAGTTTAGGGACTGTAGTTACGTCTGCTTTGGGTTTGGGCTGTTGGCAGTGGCGCTTTATAAATCCTGTGGAGTACCCATTCAGGTTTAAGACATTCTTCAGAGTTTCAAATTCCTCTGTCAGTGTGTCCTGGGTGCATATCTTTCTAGCACGGTCAAACAAGGTCCGTACTAAGCCCCGTTTGTACTGGACAGGTGTGAAGCTCTGAAAATTTAGGTATTGGCCAGTCCATGTTCCTTTGCGATACACCGATCTTTGAATTGTGTCGTCTGCTCTACGTCTCATTAGAATATCTAGGAACGGCAACGCTTCGTTGTGTTCGTGTTCCATAGATAGAGAGATGTTTTTATGCGTCTTGTTCATTGTGGCCTGAAACGATGTTGCTTGTAGCTCGTCTGTGGTGATAATTAGTATATCGTCCACATAACGACGGTAAAAGGCCAAGTTGTTGATGTCTGAGGATCTCTTTTCTTCTAAATGTGCCATGAAGATGTCCGCTAGAATAGGACCAAGAGGACTCCCCATGGCCACTCCGTCAATTTGGCGGTATGACTTAGTTAGAAAATTGAATTGTATGTTGGCGGTACAAAGTAGTAGTAGCCTCTCCAGAATAGTTGTTGGTATGCCTAATTTTAGTTGTTTGTCTTCAATGCGTTCCCTTATTATTTGCACTGTCTCCTCTAATGGAACGTTAGTGAATAGGGAGGCTATATCCATGGATGCCATGTGTTCGTTATTTATGTCCATAGTATCCAACAATTCCACCAGTTGGAATGTATCTCTGAGTATTTTAGGATCGAAGGACTGTCGTACTGGCTTTAACATTTCGGCCAGCCATCTCGCCATTCGGTGTTGTGCAGAGTTAACCATGGACAGGATAGGTCTTAGCGGGATGCCGGGATTGTGAAGTTTGGGTAGACCGTACATCTGAGGAGTGTGCGAGCCACGTGGTGTGAGCGTTTTTGCAGTGGCCTCACTGATGAGTCCCGCATTCACAAGTGACTGGATCTCTTTCCTCATTATAGCATCCAGGTCCTCTGACTTGTTCACTTTTTGATCTATCCTGAATTTGGATTCATCTGACAATATTACATCCATTTTTCTCTGGTAGTCTGACATGTCCATCAGTACTGTACCGCTCCCTTTGTCAGGTTTCAGTATGACGAATGTATGGCCCTATTCACTAACGTTCCATTAGAGGAGACAGTGCAAATAATAAGGGAACGCATTGAAGACAAACAACTAAAATTAGGCATACCAACAACTATTCTGGAGAGGCTACTACTACTTTGTACCGCCAACATACAATTCAATTTTCTAACTAAGTCATACCGCCAAATTGACGGAGTGGCCATGGGGAGTCCTCTTGGTCCTATTCTAGCGGACATCTTCATGGCACATTTAGAAGAAAAGAGATCCTCAGACATCAACAACTTGGTCTTTACCGTCGTTATGTGGACGATATACTAATTATCACCACAGACGAGCTACAAGCAACATCGTTTCAGGCCACAATGAACAAGACGCATAAAAACATCTCTCTATCTATGGAACACGAACACAACGAAGCGTTGCCGTTCCTAGATATTCTAATGAGACGTAGAGCAGACGACACAATTCAAAGATCGGTGTATCGCAAAGGAACATGGACTGGCCAATACCTAAATTTTCAGAGCTTCACACCTGTCCAGTACAAACGGGGCTTAGTACGGACCTTGTTTGACCGTGCTAGAAAGATATGCACCCAGGACACACTGACAGAGGAATTTGAAACTCTGAAGAATGTCTTAAACCTGAATGGGTACTCCACAGGATTTATAAAGCGCCACTGCCAACAGCCCAAACCCAAAGCAGACGTAACTACAGTCCCTAAACTCAAGGTATTCATCCAGCTAACCTGGGCCGACACACCGGAAGCTCCCGGCGTCTTCAATCGGTAGGCACATCGTAGACAGTGGCCATGTGGTGGACAGAACACTGCCTTTCGCGTGTTGTTTAACACACAAAATACTCGCTTGTTAAAATTTGCAGAAGCAATTATGATCTATCAACGCAAGCCAGAATTGTGTAAACAGAAAGACATGTTAGTCAGCTTAAAATTACCGTGGTAGACAATCGACATTACTGTGCGAAATTGTGTATATTTCAACTTGAAGGATTTATCTAGTTAATTTCACGTAAGTTGTGTGATTTCTGCAGTATGTACCTGACGAGATGCAGCGAAATATGCCAGGCAATAAATCGTGCAATCTATTGTTTGTGTCTTCGTTATTCAAATTCACTACGGGAAAACATTGTTTTGAATTTCTCAAACTTAGTATTTATTGATGTTTGGAAAGAATGAAACATTTTATGTAATTTCGAGGTGAAATAGAAAAACATTCTATAACATTCCCAAACATCTAAAATAAAGCTATATTTTTACACAAACTCTGAATATATTTTCAAAGTATTATCCATTATTGATACTGCATACAAATGGAATAAATCTCCGTGATAATTTTATAAATGATTAACGCAAATGCTGTAATTATTTAAATCACATAATATATGCATGCTAACATTTGTATTGTCCCTTGAAATAAATGACACTCTTTTATGTCCCTTTCAACTATGTTAAGTACATGCCTTCCGTTTAATGTGGTTGTATTTCGTACAAACCAATGTGTATTTACAATGTGCATTCTGTGTTTTCCTATACATTTGCAAATACAACAAGACCACAGACGTCAAATGCAGCAAGATTCTTTAAAATGCCTGTGTAATGACTGCATACTAATTATTTTTTTGGAACGGCAAATGTTAGTTAGTTGTATGTCATGTCCTTTACAGGACACATAGTGTATTCACATTTGTTTGCCTCCATATAAAAATCCATATCTCAGTAACCAAATGAGGGAAAATTAGGAGGTTTAGCATATAACCTTATCATTATGTCCACCCATCAAAAAAAGTTTTGTTCTGGAGATTGTACAGCAGATTTCAAAGTTTGTTTATATGCGGTATATAATTTACGGGTCAGAGATGAAGGGCACATTATTAGAAGTATTACATCTTCACACGGAAACATTAGCGTTGAATGGTTAATTTTCTCGTGGTTCACGGGATTTGCCTTATGGCAAGAACCCCGCGCAGTTTAAAATGGGAGTGTTCAGAGGTGTCGTCAATATGCGGTTACTTTCATGAATCCTGATTATTTGTTTTTAAATCTGACCACTTACTAACATCTGAATGTATGAATAGTGTTCAATGGGATTGAATGTGAAATTTTTTACACTTCAAAGCATCGCTATGAAGTTGTACAAAAATTTTTTGACAAGAAGCTGATCGCAGGAAACTGTTTCAAATTGTTACAAATCCCCAAAAAAGAACGGACATTGGGTTTGAGTAAACGGTCATTTCGTAGATGGGTGCAAGAATCTGGAATGAAACCAACACGCGATAAGCAAACGGTAGGTAGAAAGGCAATTGTAGCTTTGACAAAGATGTCATAAGGCGAGCTATTATTAAAATGCTGGATGCCAAAGAAACAGTGACTGTAAGAAAACTGAGGGTTTAGTTGAGAAAGAACAATAACATAGAGCTATCCAAAACTACTTTGTGCTAAATTATAAGGACATTAGGCTTCACTTTTAGAAAGTACAAGGGAGGTAGAAATATCCTGTGCGAGCAACCGCATTTAGGAGCCATGAGAAACAGATATCTACGTGAAATAAAAGAAATGCACAAAGAAAATTATGACATAGTGTATTTGGATGAGACGTGGATCAATGCGCATCACACAAGTGAAAAGGAATGGTAATCAGGGGATGGAAAGATACAGCGATGTTTGCCCAACGTTTGGTCACAGACGATGCTGGTAGTAGGAAAATGACTTACTACAGAATGCTGGACTCGTGTTCGTATCAAAGCATGCAGACAATAGGGATTATCATAATGAGATGATTGGTAGTGTATTTAGAGATTGGCTCGAGAATACAGTGCTTCCATCCCTAGACAAAACGGTTAATTATGGACAATGCATCATATCACAATGGTGTTGCCCAAGAAGACAAAGTACCTACGGCATCGAGCACAAAGGAAGCAATAATGATATGGCTCCGAAGAGAGAACGTACCATTTCCAGAAATGTATTTCTAGACCAGTATATTCCACATAGCTAATAACAAGTTTCACACCATTATCTATATTACTGAGTCGTGAGGTATTGATGTTCGAATTTTGCCCATGGCTTTATTATGCATATCATTTATATTGTTGCTGTTCTCTATTAGCCTTGAATGATGTATGAATGAAATAATGTATGAAAGAGAGTGATAGAAATGCAGAATGTTAGACGGGCCTGCGTGCCAAATTCTTAACACTTTGAAAATAAAGTTTGTTCTTTCGTTCCCTGGCCTAGGGGTTTAACGTCTTTCTCCGTATCCGCCGTAAA
>JACEFZ010021945.1:17500-31048 GCA_014155875.1 Cepaea nemoralis | reverse complement strand
GATTCACAAGTTATGCCCACGCCCGGGTCCAAGCCACGAGGTAGTCTAGACGAAATTGTGAAGATAATAATTGGAGCAGGAAAGGATTGCCACAAGTGGTACTTCGATACCGAGATACCATTTTATTTTTTCAGTACATATCAGCCGCCCTGCGACTGACGTGCGCGATATACCTTTGCATATCAGGCGATGTCTAACAGCATGCATTAGTTTCTGTGTAGACACCTTTCGGTACCATTGCACAAAACGGTCAAGGATTTTCCCTCGTTGTATTTCTTTAACTCTCTTTCTACAAATCTTTCCATTTGTCGTACTATGTTATAGTGCTTGTCGTATATATATATATATATCTGTCTTTTCGTCTCGCTGTCTATTCATCTGTCTGTCTATCTATCTACACATCCGTGCATCCTCACATCCATCCATCTACTCACCCATTCCTTCTTCAACACATCCAGCCATTTACCCATCCATCTGTCTAAACATCCACCCATCCATCCACTTTATGCAACATCCTTGTTGCTGCAGAGTCATTCTCTCCAGGCTGTGATGGCATTTCTGTTACGTCACACTGTGCAGTTGATCCCAAAGGGCCCTGACCAAGTCTGACTTCCATCAATCATGTGCCATGCCGGAAAGCGTGGGCGTTCATGACTCGCCATTTCACTCGATCACCAGAGTCGTGGATCAGCTCAGTGTTCCTGTCTCGACCATGCCATGTGGCTATGCCATCCAGGTATTTACTTCTCGGTCTTCCCTTTGGTCTCTTCCCGTTGATCTTGCCAGTTGTCACCAAGTTCTCCATAACATGCCCAAAGACATTTGACTGTCTACGTCTAATTTCCGTAATCAGTTTACGGATTTGTTTCATGTAGTACTTGGTCATTGGTTTTTCTGTCTGTCCATAGTATACTTTGCATTCTCCTCAGAAACCACATTTCTGCAGCCATCAGATGTTTTTCAGCTTGACTGCTCATTGTTCAAGTTTCATATCCATACAAAAGTACAGGCTCTATGTAGCACCGCAACACTCTTTTTCTCGTTTTCATTGATATCTATTTATTGGTCAATATGTGTTTCATCTTGCTAAATGCTACTTTCGCCTTGGCGATTCTTGTTCTAATCTCTTTAAGGCATCTCCCATCATACATTATGACTGTTCCAAGAAAATTGTACCGATTAACGTGTTGAAGAATATTTCCATTTACATTGTCGTATTTCGTTCTTCCTAGTGACGACCATAATATGTGTCTTTTTACAATTTAATTCTAACCCCAGTTGTTCACTGTGTGTAACAACCGATAAGTCTGACTTATCGTGAACCAATTCCCCACCGAGCGTTGCAAAATTTCTCGCCTGCTCACAATTCAACCGTACTTACTCCTTTTTGATAAATAATTACAATGTGTTTGTTAGCGACTGTTAGTTCATGTGGCAGTTCAATTATATATACAAGCAAAAGTCAATAAGTCACAAACTGATGAGACACTGTTGAATATAGTTGTTGGTAGTCATTGAGGGTGTCATTCAATGGCAGCATCATCTTGCGTTATGATAAGTTTGAGTAACAGTTTGCTAGGTGTCACTCGCATATGAGAGCAGACAGTATTAGCGCCGGTGTTCACGCCTGTAGTCCGATTAAATGTCGGAAGAACACACACAATGCGTTTGTTGTTGGAGCATTCCCCTCAGTAGGCGGGAGAAAGATACGACGTGCTAAGCGGAATAGTATCTGGACATTTATTCTGATTGCATCACAGGAATTTTTTTTTTTTTTATAGGTGCGTATCCCTCACGGTATGTTGCAGTCAACACCAGCATTTTTTTTAGCTGTTGTTGATGTACTAGACAAGTGTTACTGTCAACAACTGATGTGTCAGGCATCATCGGATTACTTCTCTCACACCACACAAGAAACTTGCAAGTCGTGTGAGAGGAAATAAAAGGTACATTTTTATTGCCGTTGGCTCTTTACAATTACAAAACAGTCGCTATCAAATCACACACAAAGCCACAGAATTGCCTATCACTAGTTTCCTAACCCTATTGCTAATCTCTATCTATTTGGCTACACAAAAACTCCTATCGACACTAAAACGATCTGCTCTCTACGAAGTCAGTCCCCAGTCTGACTTTTCCTACACGCGTGGCTACACAGCACGCGGAAGGACCTTGTTGCGTCCTTCGGCTTTATGCGTGCTGTTCCACTTAGCACGCTTGTAGCAGCCGTTCTCCTACTGAGTGGCACTCTTCTCCGTGGCAATCACGTAGGCGTGATTCTGTCGTGACCAGAGTACTAACTATCTGGTCGTTGCCTCCGTGTCTCATGAGAGAACTAGTTAATAGTCCCCCATTCTATCATCTACCCTGCCCTTATATCGGGGCACTGTATTACCTCTAATCTACTTGAGGTTGACCCCTCGTCCCGGTGGTCTTCTATCTTGAGGCATACCTCCTGCCTTTGTATTTCAGTCTTTGACACACACCCTCCCCTCCTGTGTTGCGTCATCAACTTTGACTCATTGGTTGTGACGCAAGAGGTTTCTAAAAAATTAGTGTATCTAATTTTTGTCAAAGACTGCTGATAACCTGGATTTGGGTAACTTAATAGACTTCTACTGACTATTGTCACAATGTAGTATCACTTTACTTGCTACTGGCAATCGCCACAAACTTGTCTGGTTGGCGTGAGCCCTCTTCTCAATCGCAATATTATATTAATTAGAGGTATGTCTGAACCGGACCGTTGTCTTATAAGACCTGCCCTCAAATAGTACATTAACTCACTACCCATACAAAGTTGACTTTCTTAGGGTCAACACATGAATTGCTTCATGTCCCCCATATAATATTAAACAACCATTACACAAGCTGTGTGCGACAGGCTTTACCTATTTCGCTTCCGCGTGTAAAGTTATCTTTCACTGTTAAGTTAGTGTTTCGTTGTCTATTATGTCCCCTGACCCGGAGTTATCTCCCTTTTATCTACAAAAAATGTATGCAATTTATATGTTTGTTTTTCTGGTTGTTTGCGTGTTTGCATCTAACTAATAGTATAATCTAACTTCTAACATGTGTATCTATCTATCATGTGTATGTAAGTTAGTTTTGAAGTGCCATAATTCGGTTAAATGTGGCCACAAACAAGTGTATAACACTAATTCGTGACTACGTTTCCGTCTTATGAGACTTAAAATACTTTCTCTGAGATCTATACTAAACTGCACACAACACATTCATGACAACACATTTTCAACATCGAAAACAAAATCTTGACGCAGACAAAAAATAAAAAGTCGCGTTGAGCGGCAGAAAAATTCCGCTGACTGATCTCACCCTCTCCTGTATAATTTACATTCGTTCTCACTTTTACACTTCTATCACACATCTTTTACTCTCACTTCTGTCACACATCTTTTACCCTCACAATTATTTAAAAACCTTGGAGTGACACTGTAAAAGTTTGGCTCAGTTTGACAAAGTTGAGCTCAATGACTGTGCGTAACTTGCTGCACGAGTCATGTATTTATACATATTTACATGTAAGAACAAGGGTTGATGGTTTGTACCCTGGTATTACTAACTACTATATTCTACTGAAATAATACTCTAAATACTGACATACTAATACTAGTTCTATAAATATGTATTTAATGTGTTACCTAATTTAATTTAATTTGCCACATTAATCCTAATGTTTATCTAATTTAAGGGACGTAATCTTAACTATTTAAAATAAAATTGATGTGAGATGAGTTATGTACCTTTATGAAATGGGTAATGTGAAATGTAATCAATTATGTACCTTTCTACCATGGGTAATGTGAAATATAACAAAATTATAACTAATGTTTTTAAATGGAAAAATATATGATTGATATTTTTACTCTAAATGGTGTAAATGATGTATGTTTAATTGTATAATCTGTTTATCCTATGATAATGATGTACATTAATCCTAATACTACATGATCACGTCTGTTAAATGGATTGGTTCATTAAGATGGGATGAACTCAAATGAAATGAAACAAAGTGAAATGTAATAAACCTAAATGGTCCTAATACTATCTAAACTTTTTATTCTAGTTTATAATTAGCTGTTATTACGTTTTACATGAGTATCCTATTCTACTTTTAAGGTAAGTCAGTGGGTAAATTAATGATCTATCTAATTACTCCTATCTAAACTACTTAAAAAAAATGACAACTATTATATTGTCTAAATCTAAATGTAAATTAAAGTGACCTAATCTACCTATAATTTATCACTATATTAAAATGTTATAATACATATCACAATAAGTTTATATATACATAGTATTTAAATACCTCAGGTTAGTCGTTGCCTTAATGTTCAGAAATTGCTTTCATTGGCATACTATATATTCACACTTGTCCTGGGTATATTAAACACATTACACAGTCATACTTGTGTCCTATGGGTATTGCACCTGTAGAGTTCGATTGTGTCGTAGACCAGTATTTTCGTGCTGTATTTATGTAATGTTCTGACACTGTGTTTCTCTGATTAAACACCAATGATTCACCGGATTACCTATGGAGCTTAGTAAGTAATGAGTTGTTCCAGTTCATACGGTGATACATTTGTTCTCGGAGCACAGTTCTTCTTTTAATGTCTACGGACACATGGTAGTTCGCTGTTCTTAGTACATAGTTCAGCACGTAATATCTATGTATTAGTATAAACATTTCACATAGAATATTCTAATGAACTAATAATCTATTACTGTACACTCTTATTTAGAATCTCCGGTATTTCTACCTCAGATGGTCGACTAAGGGTATCAGCAAGAATGTTGTCCTTACCCTTAATATGCTCTATACTAAACGTATAGTTTTGTAGGATTAGCGACCACCTGTATATACGGTCATTCCGATGCACACCACTTTGTATGACCGTGATTGGGGAGTTGTCAGTCTGGACAACGAAGTGAACACCCGCTAGAAATCGATGGAGCTTCCTCACCGCATAGATGACGCTTAGGGCTTCCAACTCTGATATGGAATATCTGGACTCAGCAGGTGTGATCTTACGGCTCACGTAGCAAATCGGATGGAAGATGCCCTCATAAAATTGGCCTAGCACTGCAGCGATGGAGATTCTGCTGGCATCTGTCCTAAGATAATAAACGAGCCTAGGATTAGGCAAGCGGAGGATTGGTACATTACTAAACAGGATTTTCAATTTTGACAATGCAGAAATTAATAATGCATCTTTGACATCTAATTTTACAGATGCTTTTAAAACATTGGAAAATACACTTGTAATTTCCGCTAAGTTTGGTATGAATTTGCTACAGTAATTTACTAACCCCAAAAGGCTTCTGACCTGCTTCTTTGTGGTAGGCATGGTCAGGTTCATAATTTTGGTAATGATTCTATTGTCAGTCTTTAGTTGACCTTGTGAAATGACATGACCCAAAAAATCAATTTCTTTTAGGCCCAATTCGACTTTGCTCGGTTTGACAGTGAGACCGAAGAGTCGCAACCTATCAAAGACATGTCTTAGTTTCAGTAGGTGTGTTGTCCAGTCATCTGTATGGACACATATATCATCTATATACGTCACTGTATTCGTCACTCCATGAAGTAGATCTCTAGTTAAGCGTACGAAAGTGGCAGGAGCGTTTCGAAGTCCGAAAGGAAGAAAACGCCACTCGTAAAGTCCTAAAGGTGTTGAAAAAGCAGTAAGATGAATGGATTGAGTCTGCATAGGGACCTGCCAATATCCCTTAGTAGATCTAATTTAGAAAAGATTTTGGAGGTGGACATGTCAAGAATAAGATCTTCGCAGGAAGGAATTGGTTCTGCGTCGATCTTGGTGACGTTGTTGAGTTTTAGATAGTCCACACACAGACGAATTGTGGAGTCTTTTTTCTTAACTAGGACGATTGGAAAGGAGTACTCAGATGTAGACTTCTGGATGATCCCACTAGCTTCTAAATTAAGTATTTCCTTATTTAGATTTTCCCTATAGCTGAGTGGGATTGAGTACGGCCTGCATTTAATAGGCTTAGAGTCCGAAAGAAGAATGGAGTGCTCGATTCTGTCCGTCCTACCTGGAATGTCAGAAAATATGTCTTTATACTCTGTCACTAATTCTATTAATTGTCGTCGTTGACCGTCTGTTAGTTCCTGTTCTATCCGTATGCTATCCAATGTCGCAGTCTTGTCTACAATAGGAACAGGTAGTTCCATTCCGTCGTCGTCTACCTGATTTAGTACGGTGGTGGTGCTAAGTGCGTATTCTGTATTCTCACTAGATGTATGGATATCGTCGGAATTGCCAGTCTCGCTAACTAGTGTAGTTGCGTTGTGTATGTCTGTCGTCTGATCATTAGGTGTGGGTGCACTGTGTTCGTCTGTCTCTACTTCTGTCTCTTGTCGTGAACAGTAAGGTTTCAACATGTTGACATGGAATATCTTTAAGTGTCCGTTTATCGATATTTCATAGTCAACATCTGAAAGTTGTTGTATCACCTTGAAAGGCCCTTGCCATGAAGTTAACATTTTATTATGCTTGTCTGGTAGTAGCAATATTACGTATTGACCAGTTTCAAGTGTTATGGGTCTAGCACCTTTGTTAGGACTGTGATGTCCGAGGATATCTGCACTGTTCACTGGAGTGAAACCATTCTTCGTCTCCCAGACAGATATTTCTTCATCTGTACAGTGCCTTAGCTGGGGTAGACACCCAAGAATTAAATCAGCACAAGGGTTGTCTAGTATTGCACAAGTAAAGGTACCAGAAAGGAACGGGGTGTTTATATGGGCTCTTGCCAGAGGATAGGTTTCTATATTACCAGAAAAAGTCCGGCATTTTACAGAGTCACCAGTATAATCTTTTGGATTAACAATTTCCTTTTTCACACCAATAATAGAGCTCCCACTGTCAAGCAAACATCGGCATGGCTTATCATTGACCATTGCAGAGTGAAACACTAGATTGCCTCTGGAGGCTATAACTGCATTTGCATTCTCTACGGAGGATGTTACAATATGCCCACATTCTAATTTTCCGTCTGCATGAAATTGGTGACATTGGTCACAATTGTCAAAGCTTAATACATCGTTCACACAACACACATCTTCAGATTGCTTAAAAGGTAATACATTTTCAACTTCACACTCAGTCTCATTACCACTATCAGAAGATGTATCAATCAAAATAGCATTGTTGGCTTTCATACGTTGGCGGCCCAGGCACTTTTTTGAATAATGGCCGTAGCTGGAACAAAAGAAGCATTTGATTGCACGCCTGTATGCAGATCGCTTGTTTTGTTGCTTCTTAATAACATTTTCAAGATGCGCCGGATAATTTGGCGATTTATCACACATAGAATAAGTGTCATGCAAAAGTTGACAGTAGATACATTTTGACACTTTCCTATCTTTCTTATCAACTTGATGAAATGGTTTTCTATTACTTTGATAATTTTTTGGTTGGTCCTTTACAAAGGAAACTATTTCAGAGTCATTTGAAGTTTTAAAAATATCTCTATTTGAGGAAAAATATGCAGAGCCTTTCTTTTCGAATTGTTCTATGTTTTCATTGTCTGACTGCTGCAGGAATTTAGCAAAAGGAGATGGTATAGTGGATATGACTTTATCCATGGCTATTAGATTTTTAAGTCTGTCAAAATCTTTACCTATGTTAGCTGCTTTAAGCCACCTATTTAGTACACTTTGAACCTTTGAGACGTAATCAATGAAAGTCTCACTAGGTTTTGGTTTTAAATTTGAGAACTGAACCTGATACCCAGGGGCATCAAGTAAAAAGTGTTGCATTATCCTATCATGGATGTACTGATAGTTAGATCTAAGATCAGTTGGTATAGATTCTATCACTTTAAGGGGCTCACCACTCAGGTTCTTCATATAAATCATAGCCCACATGTCTATTGGAACTTGGTGGTATTTAAACTGATACTCGACATTTTCTGTCCAGGCTGATATGGAATCTTCTTTACAATATGATTTGATAATATTTTTGTATTTGTTGAACTTATTTTTTTCTTGTTGACTTTTTAGTTTAGTGGCAGAGATCTCTGCGTGTGAGTCTACATCCATACCTTTCATCTTCAACTGTGTTTCTGATTCCACTTGTATTTGTTTTTCCTTAACTCTTGCCATTTCATCTATCTCTTTTTGCTTTAGATCTCTTTCTTGATCTATTTGCTTCTGTTTTAATTCTAGTTCCTTCTGTTTAATTTCCTTATCATGTTCTAACTGTTGTTGCTTAATCTCCAATTCTTTTTGTTTAATCTCTTTATCATCTTCTAACTGTTTTTGCTTTGTTATCTCAGCTAGTTGTTTAGTTTCTAATTCTTTTTGTTTATTTATTTCAGCTAGTTCTATCTGGTGTTGTCTTTCTCGTGCACGTTCATCTCTCTCAGCATCTTTTGCTTCTTTAAAGTTTTGATCAGCATATTGTTCTAGCTCTTTTCCTGTGTATTGTAATTCTTTGCCTGCTTTTACAAAATCAGCTAAAGTAGCCATGTTGTTGGGTAATTAGCTGGCAATGCCCCACACTGAATTTTTTAATCACCTATTTATCTTTGCTATGTTATATTTCTTAATATCTGAGCACTGCAAATTGGGCTCTTAGTTTATAACCTGGGAAAATTTTTCCCTGAAAAACAGAGCACAAAAATATGCTAATACATCACAAGCTGAAAAAGAGATGCACTATTAATCACATTGCATGCCAAATATATTGAGTATACTCAACTTAATGTTCCCGAGAATCAGGAACACCACTCCGGTAACACAGGTCACCTCGTTTGGCACTTCGGCATACACACAAGTTTTCTATCAGCTGTTGTTCACCCTGGTTCACAGAGCAGCAACAATTAACAAATTGTAACCGACACGTTATTTTTGACAATTTGGTACAATGACAAAGACATGCCGACGTACAAACAGAATATAGGTTAATTAATATTAAATGTCAATGTCCTGTCTTCGTTCTAACGTTTTATGCCTTTCGTCCCCAACCTAGTTTAATCTATGGAAGTTTTGTGCAGACCAAGTCTAATCTGCATAGCCGAAAGTAGTGCCATTGTGACGGTAAACAAATAGAAAAAGTACGAAAAACATTCAATAAATGCTTTTAAATAAATAAAAATATAATAATATTGTTTAAATAAATAAATATATTCATTCACTAACTTAATTAAACAAATAATAAGTAATATAAAGTAAAGATTCAGGCGGGCAGCATCTTGGCGATTTGTAAACACTCAAATGCTGAATGCTAATGGCGTAACACAACTGTTTGTCAATCGTATTACGTCAGAGGCGCAGCGCTATTTTTAGCTTGCAAAAATCGATATTGTTGCTGGCTGTGTATCGCTCCGCCATGAATCATCTTTGATAATTATTCATAAACAAATAAATAATTGCATAAATCAACGAAAGAAATAAATAATATCAATACTTACAACTTCGAAGAACACATGATTTAATTAAATATTATTTTAATAAGCACAAATAAGCATTATTTTGTTACGATAGGCACAGCTTAGCTCGCAACTTGTCCTAGTCTGCACACGTCATCAGTCATTGACACAAATTAAAATTAATTAAACCTACTAGCAACCTTAGTCAAGAGCCGTGGGTCGGTGTATTAGCTTGAACGTTTGTCCAAGCCACACTTCTGACACCACATTAATCCTTGCCTGTCAACAACTGATGTGTCAGGCATCATCGGATTACTTCTCCCACACCACACAAGAAACTTGCAAGTCGTGTGAGAGGAAATAAATGGTACATTTTTATTGCCGTTGGCTCTTTACAATTACAAAACAGTCGCTATCAAATCACACACAAAGCCACAGAATTGCCTATCACTAGTTTCCTAACCCTATTGCTAATCTCTATCTATTTGGCTACACAAAAACTCCTATCGACACTAAAACGATCTGCTCTCTACGAAGTCAGTCCCTAGTCTGACTTTTCCTACACGCGTGGCTACACAGCACGCGGAAGGACCTTGTTGCGTCCTTCGGCTTTATGCGTGCTGTTCCACTTAGCATGCTTGTAGCAGCCGTTCTCCTACTGAGTGGCACTCTTCTCCGTGGCAATCACGTAGGCGTGATTCTGTCGTGACCAGAGTACTAACTATCTGGTCGTTGCCTCCGTGTCTCATGAGAGAACTAGTTAATAGTCCCCCATTCTATCATCTACCCTGCCCTTATATCGGGGCACTGTATTACCTCTAATCTACTTGAGGTTGACCCCTCGTCCCGGTGGTCTTCTATCTTGAGGCATACCTCCTGCCTTTGTATTTCAGTCTTTGACAGTTACGTTCAGTAGTTCGCCATTGCATTCTGAACGACCAGCTCCCATACCAGCACGTTATAACACAACGCGACACGGTCTGCTGCAAAAATCGGTCGCAGCTAAGCTTCGAACACCTGGTACCAGCTCACGAACTGCGCTCGCAAGCCTTTAGCCGCGGAGCCGGCACACACAGCAATTAGCTACAGATAAACATTTTCGGTATGCTTGAAGAACTAAGTCAGATGGAATCTTCACACTAAAACGCGTGACAATATATTTAAAACATCAAAATAGTTAGTTAGTTAGTTAGTCGAGGTTCCAACTTCACGGCAACGGGTCATCCCCATTATGCTCCGTTCCTGCGCCAGTGAATATCAAACAAAATGCTTCCCACTGTCCAATGTGAAAAGTGGAATAGACAGGAGTCTCGGCAATCCAACAGCCCACACAGGTACACTATGCGTAATGCAGCTGCCAGAATGCCAACACAAAATTCATCCACGAAAACCGCAGTTCATCGTCGATGGACTCGGCAGTCACCAGAAAGACCTCATTGACCCGGGTTTTCTCACATCAAAATATCAATTGGGGAACCTTTCGAGGCCACTAAGACAGTTAGTATATAAACAAACATGTATTTTCGTGTTTACTTATAGATGATATACTTCCCAACTAAGCCAGATGGAAACTTTATATTACAGTTGGTAAGTGATTACAATTAGGCGATATATTTAACTAAGTCATATGAATACGTTATATTTTTTGTGCTCTCACTCGCATTGAACTCAAACGTAGTCCATGCACACTATTTCTAGTACTGCTGGACTGAATTTTGCGCGTGGATTAGCTTTTACCTTTCAACAGTGTCCTTCGCCATCAGGTGAACCCACTCCGACTTCAGAGGTACTTGTAATTAACGTCTCCAAATCAAGGACGATAGGTCAACATTTTAGCCCAACTGTCCGGTGTAGGGGTTGAACCCCTTACCTCCTCATCAGCAAACCGGATGTTTGAGAACACGCGTTCCTATCCAATCGGCCAAGCTGACCTACAAAACTTTACATTACAACTGGCAAATGAACCTAATAGCAACTAAACATTTCATCCAACAAATAAAACAAATCGGTTTCAATTGCATTAATTGAACCAAACAAAGATAAAATTAGAACCAGCAAATCAGACCCATAAAAACATTACACTGTCACTTGAGAAAAGAGAAATGATGGTAAACCTGATAAATCAAGGAAAGATAAATCCTAAATCTGATAAATCAAAGAAAGAGAAATCCCAATGCATTCGGGGGGGGGGGGGGGGGGGGGGGGGGGGGGGGGGGGGAGTAAAAACGGGATACAACGCTGAAGATGTGGATGTTGTTAATTTGTTGCACGGGCATTGCCATAAGGCGATGATCCTTAGCCCTTTTCACGCGTCTGGAATCTCAAGAGACTGGCCATCTGATGTCGCATAGAAGCCCGGAGAGCACAACAATTAAGTTATTTAATGCGTATTATCATGCATCACGTGATAGATCTAATTGCTATTTTCTTCAGATAACGATTCTGGAATGTTCATCCTCATCATCGTTTTCATCATCGTTATCATGATCATCATCATCGTCTTCTTCAAATAGTCGTCGTCATCGCCATCATCATCAGCATCATCGTCGTCTTCATCATCATCATCATCATCATCATCACCATCACCATCATCATCATCATCATCATCATCATCATCATCATCATCATCATCATCATCATCATCATCATCATCATCATCATCATCATCTCGTTGTCTTCATCATCATCATCATCATCATCATCATCATCATCATCATCATCATCATCATCATCATCATCATCATCATCATCATCATCTCGTCGTCTTCATCATCATCATCATCATCATCATCACCACCATCACCAACATCATCAGCATCATCATCATCATCACCACCACCATCAACATCATCAGCATCATCGTCGTCATCATTCTCGCCGTTGTTATCATTATCTTCGTCGTCACTCACCATCGATGTTGTCGTCATCGTTATAATCACCGTGATCATCGCCGTCGCCATCACCATCACCTTCACCGTTGGTAATATCATCATCATCGGTAACATCATAATCGTTGTCGTATGTACATACGTACGCACGCTCACACGCACACACGCCCCCGCACACACACACGCACACGCGCAAACACACACACACACATATATAATATGCCCACAATATCTCAGTTTCCCAGATATCATTCGATCCGGTATCACATTTGGATAGATCAATCAGCACTCGATTCAATATCACGTCTGTTATCTTTACGTCAAGGGACATTTCCTAGCACTCATTTCAGCAGTCAAGCTGAAAAACTCCCGGTGGCTGCAGAAATGTGGTTTCTGAGGAGAATGCAAAGAATACCATGGACAGACAGAAAGATCAATGATCAAGTACTATAAGAAACAAATAATAATCGTAAACTCATTAGAGAAATTAGACGTAGTCAGTTAACATGTTTGGACATTTTATGAGAAGTAAATTGGAGAACTTAATGACAACTGGCCGGTCTCTCTGGCCGAGGGGTTACGCCACTTTCTCCGTAATCCCGTTTATCACGCAGAGTCTCGTAGCGGGCAAGAACTGGGAGCGGTTCGTCCCCCGCTGGTGACTTTCGGGATAACTGAGCCGGCCGCTCAGAAAGCAATGGCAAACTACTGAGCGTAATCTTGCCAAGAAATCAACAGACAGCTGAAAGATGCTGCTGTTGACAGCGATGTCCTGTAAAAGGATATGCGAATTTAAAAAAAAATGACAACTGGCAAGATCGAAGGGAAGAGAACAAGGGGAAGACAGAGAAGTAAATACCTGGATAGCTTGAAAAGACCAGAACAATGAGATGATCCACGACTCTGGAGATCGAGTGAAATTGCGAGGAATGACAGCCCACGCTTACCAGCAAGGATTTCAGATTGGATCGTATTAGAAGCCCAGGTAAGTTTACAAAATTCGCTTCTATAAGGATTTGAATAGAGACCCACTGAAACGTCAGCCAAGCGTTTCAGCCACTCACTACGGTTGCACCTCGTTCTAATGTCGCTTATAATCGTTTTCATATATGTGCTCACGGTCGGTCGATCCTCCTGCATATTTGCCTATCTATATGTTGCCCTGAATGCAAGAAAGAGTGTGCTGAAGTGCTGAACCTGTTTTGTTGTATGGTAGTGGATCTTGGAATGTAAATGA
>JACEFZ010021945.1:0-12500 GCA_014155875.1 Cepaea nemoralis | reverse complement strand
ATTATTACAAGGATGAAGTGGTGGCTAACAGTGGCTTGATAGAAGATCAGTGGATGGATGACACGGACAGGAAAAGGGATGAAGCAACGATGATGTTATGGAATGTCGCCGGCGACCCCCTAAACCTAGACAGATTAATCAGACAGCGTCACAAATGATGGACAGACGAAGGGAAGAATGAAGGTGATTCAGGGCTGAACAGGAAATAGGGTTAGTATGTTAACATGTTAGATATTATTTAATTACTTCTATTGTAGGCCTGGCAACACAGGCCCTTTAGAGAAGATATCGACATTGTGACTGTAACTTGTGTCAGCTGTGAGAATAAAGCAGCGATGATTTCCGATCTTCAGTAAGAGAATTACCTTATCATCCATTGCCCGTTCCGGCTCCAGTTTATTTCTAATTATTTGCTGTTGATCATTTGAGCCGTGAAATTGACTTACCGTTGATTCCTTCATGTTAAGTAGCGGAATAGCGATAAGGCACGTGAGGACTCGGTTCCGGAAGTATTAGCTCCAGTTAGCCACTATACTAGCCACGAAATACACACGCCATAACTGCCATTACATCGCAACTCCAGATTATAGGATGGCTGTACGTATTTGTGGACGAGAAGAGCACACTATATCTGCCACCAGCCATGAAACTAACACATAGGACGGACATTTATTCTTACTCGCCATCATTATACGAACAATTTGACACCAAGGACACCAATGTTTACATATGACACAACAGAAGAGATTCTATATCCTGCACATGATCACTTTCCATTCACGACATATTGACTTTACCGAAGAAACTAATTACTCTCAATTACAAGAAGGCAATTACTCTTATGAAACATGCAAATTCAAACGAGTATAAGTGTTTTTCATTGATTTGTAAAATGTTCATATTTTATATCCAATGTGATGTTGTTGTTGTTGTTGTTGTTGTTGTTGTTGTTGTTGTTGTTGTTGTTGTTGTTGTTGTTGTTGTGGTTGTCTTCTACGTTTTCGTTGAGCGTCGTGGTGAGAATTAATTGCAGTTCCAGCGCCTGGGACTAATGCCTTTCCTTCAATTTCCTCCATGATTTGCGAGCAGTATTTTTCTAGGATCAAGTAAATACCCTGCTCGATTGCTAGACATGTCAAGGGTTCTTTATTTTATTTTTTTTATTTTTTTCGATTTCAACATTACCCCTACCCGTTCAACCTCAAGGAGAAGTTATACTTAGGGCACATCACTGGCTAAGAATGACAGTCCTGTGATTGAGTCAGCCACAAAAGTAGCTGCCCACTGCTACTACGTAATCCTTTTATATGTGATGAGTGTGGCAGACAGCACAGAAATGATAATTCATTGTCTAAATACTCTGACATTTATTGTTCTTTCGGTTCGAGTCTATAAAACGATTTTAATTGTGTTTGATTTATTTGGTTGCTTCGAGATTTGAAGTTTGAAGATTGAGCACAACCCACTACTGGATGATAGTATTCCGGTAGGGACCATCGGCCTTGTTAACGCCAAATTGGAAGCACTAAACTCAAGTTTCTCTCTCATTTGAGCTCGTCAGTTGTGCATATCCTTGACTGGACCTGGGATCGAACTCCGGATCGCTGGCGTGTGAGATGGGTGTGTAACAACTTGACCACGTAATTCAGGCTGAACGCGACCAAATTATCACACTAGAATATCCCAAACGTCACCCATTGTAGTTTATAGTTCAAAGTATGCCCGATCACCGCGACTGACATCCGTCAATCTATGTGGCCCCGAATGATCAGGTCTTCTCTATCAGGAAAGGCACACCAGGAGTCCAAAGCCCAGCGAATTATGATCAAATGTATTTATTTCGTTGTTTTTGCAGCACCGATTTTAGTTCTTCCGATAATTTATATCATCACATGTTCCATTCAAAACATTAAAACTATCACAAACGATGTTTTTTTAAATGTTGCACATCCCTTACAGGACGTTGCATTCAACACCAGCATATTTCAGCTGCTGTTGATGTACTAGGTAAGATTACGCTCTGTAGTTTGCCATTGCACTCTGAGCGACCGGCTCACATACCCTAAGTTACCGACGCGGCGAGAACCACTACCAATTCTCGCTCACATCACGTCACTCACGAGAGTACACGGGGTTACGGCGAAAGACGCGAACCCCTAGGCCAGATCTAGGCGCTAAGAATTTAAAGAAGTTCCACACGAAATATTAAAATAATCCCCAAAGACTCTAACAATACCGATAGGTTAACGAAAGCATATATAAACTGCCAGTTAAAACTCAAAACAGAAACAGCCAATCCACCGTTTCTGAGTCATCAAGTAAGATTACTGAACTCTCAACATGCAACCATTTCAGCTGAAGGGAAGTATACAGTTTGGTAAAAACTGTCAGAGATAGAAAGCAGATTATGCATGCACCAGAAAGGGGATAGATAGAAATGCTGGTCGGTGGAAACAATAATAATGATTTTAAGAACTGTGATGATTTCAGTTTTCACGCCATGGTAGCTTCTGTAATCTGGGTTAGCTATCTGCTAATGAAAATTGCTCGTAGTTTTTGATTTAACGATGTCAGCCAGTTTGCAATTTGATGTATCAGTTGTGTCGTTAATTAACTGTACATGTGTGGTGTTTGTACTCTTAAAGTTAAAGCGAGATATTGTAATCTGCTGTTTGTAGATGTATGGCTTATTTCTAGGTATTCCTAAACTTAGATATTGTAATGTCTTGTTTGTAAATGTGTGGTTTATTTCTTGGTATTCCTAAAATTAAATATTGTAATCTCACTGTTTAAAAATGCATGGGTTATTTCTTTGTATTCCTAAACTGCGATATTGTAATTTTCTCTTTGAAAATGTGTGGTTTATTTCTTGGTTTTCCTAAACTTATATATTGTAATCTTGTGTTGTAAATGTATGTCTATTTCTTAATATTCGTAAATCGAGATGTTGTAATCTGCTGTGAGTAAATGTGTAACATATTTGTTGGTTTTCGTAACACGGGATGTTCTAAATATATTGTCTGTAAATGTATGATAAATTTATTAGCATTCGTGAAACAAAATATTGTTATTTGATGAATAAAACGAAATGTTTCCAACCTATTGAATGTAAATATATGACTTATTTCTTGCTTTTCGTATGGATAGATATGGATAGATCTGATGTACGTAAATGTATAACTTATGACGTAGTATTGGTTAAGCGAGATATTGTAATCTGCTATATGTAAATGTGCACCTTGATATTCATAAAGCGAGACAATATAGTCTGCTGCATGTAAATACATGTTTCATTTTTAGTATTCATAGAGCAAAGCCTTGTACTCCATTGTCTCGACATGATAGGCTTTGATATTGGTATTCGCAAAACGAGATATTGTAATCTGATGTATGTAAATACATGTCTTATTCTTGGTATTCGTAAAACCAGATATTGTACTCCGCTGTGTGTAAATGAAGAACTTAGTTATTGAAGTGTATGAAGCGAGATATTGTAATCTGCTATATGTAAGAGCCTGTCTCGTAGTCTGGTATTCGTAAAACGAAAACTCATAATCCGCTGTGTCGATATGAAAGGCTCAGTTTTATAGTCTCCTATTTTGGTATTATGATCCACGACTCTGGTGATCGAGTGAGATGGCAGAACATGACCGCCCACGCTTACCGGCATGGCACATGGATGGATGGATTTTGGTATTCGTGAAGCCAGATAATGTTATCTCCTGTATGTAAATACATGTCTCACTATTGGTAGTCGTAATGCGAAAACTTGTAATCCGCTAAATCGAAATAAAAGGCTTCTTCTTGGTGTTCGTAAAGCGAGAAATTGCAATCTTCTGTGTGTAAAAACGTGATTTATATCCGAATTTCAATGGTTGATGCTTATTTATTTATATCTGCATCAGCCTATGTTTAGACATGGCCGCCCGTGCTTATCGACATGACACTTGATGATGATAATGTTTGGACTTGGTTGGTTTCAGTTGGTGTTGTTTGGATATCGTGGACTACGTCGCAGTCTCCCCCCCCCCCCCCCCCCCCCCCCCCCCGTAGATATTACAATATCATACACCCTTTCCTGTTCAGAAGTAGTTATTACACTAAAATACACACTGTCTATTCAAAGATAGTTATTACATTAATATTCACTGTTTCTGCCACACACATATATCACATAAACATTCAATGTTTCTGTCAAGAACAGTTATTACATTAACATTCACTGTTTGAACTGCAATGTTAGTCCCTTCAGTTTCACCACTAACCACTTCAGTTTCACAACTATCTCTATCAGTTTCACCACTAACACTTTCAGTTTCACCATTAACTCCTTCAGTTTCACAACTTACTCCTTCAGTTTCACAACTATCACTTTCAGTTTAAATAATAATCATTTCAATTTGACCACTAACCCCTTCAATTTCACTAATAACCCCTTCAGTTTCACCAATGACCACTTAAGTTTCACCACAAATCCCATTAATTTCACCTTTAACCCATTCAGTTTCACAAATAACCATTTCAGTTTCACAAAAAAATCCTTTAATTTTTAACACTAATCATTTCAGCTTAACCAAGAACCACTTTAGTTTCACCACTAATCAGTTTAGTTTCATCACTAACATCTTTACTTTCAACACTAACCACTTCAGTTTCACCAGTAACACATTCAGTTTAACCAGTACCCCTTCATTTTCACAAATAACTTCTTCAGTTTCACCACTAACCCTTTCAGTTTCACTGATTTCACAAATAACTGCTTCAGTTTCACCATTAACCGCCTCAAACCCAAAACATTAACAGGTTACGTAACAACTGATTTGCCTGGAAACAATTATATAATGATTCCGTCCTCCAGCTGAGTTAAGTGCGTGGAGCGACACTATGACCTGTTGATTTCATGTTGAAAGCTGTTACATCTGTTCGCGGACGTTTGTATTGTGAACTGCATGTTTAGAAAAATAGCGGACGGCCGTTTGCTGAACTAATTATTTTTGCCGTAATCAGTAATGTATTGGCAACTGCTGGTTGTCTAGTAACTGCCGCTTCTATCAATGACAAACTGGAATTGTAGTGGCAGACTGTTGGGTTGGCATTCTGTCAGCGGCCTTGTGCATGCATGCCTGTGCGTGCTATTTGGTTTGTGGGGAATACTGTTTGTTCCACTGTTCACACGGGACAGCGAGGACTATATTATGTGATTTTCACTGACTAAGGAACGGTGCATTATGGGGTGATCTTTTCTTGTAAAGTTGGAATAGCGACAATCACAGAAACAACTATCCCGAACAGAATGAATTCATTTGTTCTGCCTTCTAATTTGTTATTAGAAACGACTTCAGTTATAGAACACAAACAGCAAAGGATATTTTAAATAGAATACTAAACAGTTTCTATTCGGCTTCACCCCGCACTGTATTTTGCATTCTTTTGCCTTGTTTTATAAATCCGTGTTCTTTTCTAAATCCCGATTTGTCATCTTTCTATTGAAATCGTGTCCGTTACTATCCGATTGGAAACGTTATTTAAAACATATTTTACACATAGAAATAAAAGCAGAGAAAGACGGAGGACAAATAAGACATGTATTTGCTTTGTTGGAGATTAAGAAGACATGCGCAAAATATAACACAAGTTGAACATTATTTCCACATTTTTTACGCGGCATGGAATGATTTTCTCTTGGCTTCCATACAGGGCATCGCAGGTGATTATGTACAAACATACAATCTTGTCCTACGAGGATGAGCAGGCCAATTAGAACAGGATTGCACAAGGGCGTTCTTTGCTCTTTATAAACATGGTATGTTTATCTTCTATTCGCATATTTAGAACCTATATAGAGAGAGGGGTTAAAGACAAAAGGCTCAACTTCATTGCATCGAGGTTATCCTATGTGGCTAGGTCTCGTTCCGAAAGGCGGCCTGCTGAAAGTATCTTACAGAGCCCGGAATCCGTAGCTCCAGAGATAATTTCCCCCCCCCCCCCCCTCGCGTATTCTCAGAGAAAATGCCAATCTTTAGTCCAGATACGAACGCTCGACTTTCGAGGCGCAAGGCAGGTGGATTAACCACTTTGACACGAATACCTCAAGAACATATATATGGAGGGAGGGAACTAGCTATCTAATTGCTTTATATTGTGGTCTAGTATATGCGAAGTAGAGCTTCATGCTCCAACAACAGTGTATATCATGGTAGTACTTTTCATGGTAGTACCTTTCATCATATGAGCGCTTCATTTTTAAACTTCCGGTGCGCTGATGCCGAGGTATCGGGTTCAACCCCTACACCCGTCAGTTTGATTGAACGGTTGACTTTCCGTATTTGACTTGTGGACGTAAATTATAAGAACCTCTGAAGTCGTGGTAGGTTCGCCTGATGACAAGTGACATTGGTAATAGAGAAAACCTAATCCACACGCACAAATCAGTCGAGTGTACTAGAACTAGTAGCAAGTTTATGGACTACGCTTGAGTACAAAGTGCACGAATGTAACATAAAAGAGAAACAGCATATCTTTACTAAAGAAACCAAACACCATGTAATAAGTTGACCAAGCACACTGTGTTACGAACAATGTGATAACGCAAATACTGAAAATCTGTAAGCCAACAGCAAGCAATAAGCTTCAAAAATATAATAGCAATGTGCTGTTTGGACATGTGAAAGAATAGGCATAAACAATATTCATTCATTCAGTAGCATGTCCTTTGCAGAACCCAGCTACCTTAACAACCGTCCGGAAAACTTCTCGGTCATGAGCAAGATGTCCCGCGTCCGAACCCATTTGGAGATCATCCGCCACATCCTGCACCCACCTTCTCTTTTGCCCTCCTCTTCCTCTCTTCCCAGGCATATACCCCTCCATTATTGTTCTTCAAAACTTTCATGACGTTGCAAGTGACCGAAACATTTCAATTTCCTTTGCTTTATGGTCTTTAGTAGCCAACCTTCTTCAATATTCAGATCTTGTCGTATGGATGCATTTGTTCTCTTCTGTATTCTGTGTCTGGCTTCTGTGTTATTTGTGCAACAACTGCAATCACTGACATATTTTCTATAGACCTCTGGCTCCGTGGTTAAGGATGGACAAGTGCAATTCGTAATCCCGTATACCCTGTTCGAAACACAGCTGCGGGAAAATTGGAAGCAGTTTGCTTTGATATTTGCATTCAATAGAATAAGTGTCGGTCGTTCAAAAGGCAATGGCAAGCTACTGAACATAAACATGCCTAGCATCACAAACAGCCCTAAAATGTTTGAGTTGACTGCTACGTTCTGTAAAGGATATGCAACTAATCATTCAGACGTGGGATGGCATTCTTCGGGGGAGAAGCTACTATTGCTGCGACCAACTGCATTCGTAACTCTTCGCCACGGAGAAAGAGGCCTACAGAAAATAAGGCAGTGATTGCAGTTGTTGCTCATATAACACAGGAGTCACAGACAATATGTTGCATGATTTATTGCCTGGCATATTTTGCTGCGCCTCGTCAGGTGTATACGGCTTAATTATATATCGTATGAAGTGAATAGATGAATAATACTTGAGCTGAAACAATTAAAACAGACAGTCACAGACAGCAAGTTAAGTACAAGCAAGCAATGATGTACAGACCAGATGGAAACAGAGGAAGAGGCCGACCACGTAAACGCTGGACGGAGGGAATAGCAGAGTCCATGGGAATGTCGATATATGAAGCCCATAATCGGGCACTCTCACGATATTTATACTCTACCTCGAGACCGCAAGGTAGAAGAAGAACATGATGAGATGAGAATATGAGATGAGTCACAGGTATTGTTTGAATGTGGAACATTCAAAAAGTCTATGTCAGTGAAAAAGTTAATACCAAAATGTGATATTACTATAGAAAAAAAACAACTGCTGAACCAAGTAAAAACGTTAAATTATTTGAGGACAATGACACCATCATATGAAAGATGCATGGCAGAGATCGTGAGTATAAATAGGCGAAAGGAAAAGCTGCATTTCAGAAGATGAAAACTAACGTATGTAATAATATTGTGATAATATTATAATGCAAATAGAGACGGGTGTCCGAGGTCGTTACTCGCTCATTGAAATATCGAGGCGGAGAATCGAGCAGTTATACACTACATAGTTCCATGTGGGGATACTCTGTCGACTGACTATACATTCTTAGCTAGTAGGAGAGAGAAAGAGAGAGAGAGAAAGAGAGAGACAGAGAGAGAGAGAGAGGGAGTGAGAGAGAGAGAGAGAGTGAGAGAGAGTGTGAGAGAGAAAGAGAGAGAGAGAGGGAGAGAGAGAGAGTGAGAGAGAGAGTGTGAGAGAGAGAGAGAGAGTGTGTGAGAGAGAGAGTGAGAGAGAGAGAGAGTGAGAGAGAGAGAGGGAGTGTGAGCGAGAGAGAGTGAGAGAGAGTGTGAGAGAGAAAGAGAGAGAGAGGGAGTGTGAGAGAGAGAGAGTGAGAGAGAGTGTGAGAGAGAAAGAGAGAGAGAGAGGGAGAGAGAGAGAGAGTGAGAGAGAGAGTGAGAGAGAGAGAGTGAGAGAGAGTGTGTGAGAGAGAGAGTGAGAGAGAGAGTTAGAGAGAGAGAGTTAGAGAGAGAGAGAGTGTGAGAGAGAGAGAGTGAGAGAGAGTGTGAGAGAGAGAGATAGAGAAAGAGTGTGAGAGAGAGAGTGAGAGAGGGAGAGAGAGAGTGAGTGAGAGAAAATGAGAGAGAGTGAGAAAGCGAAAGCGTGAGAGAGAGAGAGAGAGAGAGAGAGAGAGAGAGAGAGAGAGAGAGAGAGAGAGAGAGAGAGAGAGAGAGAGAGAGGCGGTAACAAAGAACAGCCTTGTATTACTACTCCTTGATATATCTGTTGATAATTGTTCTCTTTACAGTCAATTTTTATTGATGCTGTTCGTTTCCAGTAAATATTTCTTTTCTATTCAGGTATCTTCCCCATCAATGTTAATATCTTCTAACATTTTTATCACTTCATCATGCTTTACTTTATCAAATGCTTTGATTTAATCACACCAAAATGCCACAGTTTAACACACTCAGAATATGTGTAACTTGATTTACATGCATAAAAGATGATCACTTAATGTGTGGCTTAAGGCACACTGAGTTATCATCATCATCAAATATGTCAGCCGCTGGGCTGATCGTGAGTTTTGTAATCATTAAATCGTATAGATGTCTGCCGTGTGTTTTTTCCCGCTTTTCCATCCTGTTTCAGGATATTGCGGTCAACACCAACATCTTTCAGCTGTATGTTGATTCCTAGGCTAGATTACGCTCATCAGCACGCCGCGACTTTCTGAGCGACCGGCTCCATACTCTCATAAGTCACTGGCGCGACTCGAACCACTTCTAATTCTCGTGCGCTCACGTCAACCACGAGAGTATTCGGGATTAACGGAGAAAGCTGCTAACCCCTCGGCCACTTCGTGTGTTCATCTCTTTAATTCCAGGTAGGCTATGTCTTCATTCATAGATCTGTACCTGCCTGTTTTATCAATGTTGTCCTTGACCTACCTGTCCGTATTTCCCGAGTATTAAATAACACAAAGTAATGCAACTTTTTTTTTTTTTTTAAAGTTGAATATCCTTTACTGGGCGTTGCAGTCAACACTAGCATTTTACTGCCATTGTTAATGTCTTGGCAAGTTTTTACGTTCAGTAGTTTGCCATTGCAGTCTCCCTGGTGTAGGAGTTAAGAACGTTGTTCGTAATCTCGTATACTCTCGTGTGAAACACAGCTGTGTGAGATTTGGCTGCGGATCGGTAGCTTTGGTTACTTACGGGAGTATGTGTTCAGAAAGCAAAGGCAAACTACTGAATGTAAAACTTGCCAAGACACCAACAGCAGCTGAAAAATGCTGGTGTTGACTGCAATGTCCTGTAAAAGGATGTGCACAGCAAAAATCTAAAAAAAAGTTTGCCATTGCTTTCTGAACGACCGGCTCCCATACCAAAACGTTAAAACCAGCGCGAAACTGTCTGCTGCCAAATCGATCGCCGCTGTGTTTCGAGCGCCGGGTAAGCGGCATTACGAATCGCGTTTGCAACGCCATCGCCACAGTGACCAGTAGTGCAGCTTTACATAACAGAAATACTAAATACATAGGAAGTTACGGCGACTAGCTTTCATCAGCAAACAAATACACAAAACACAACATATAAACACGGGACGACACAAAAGTGACTACAGAAAGGCAGAAAAAAAAGGGGATAAAAAGAATGGAAAAATGAAAACAATGAGAACAGTAACTGATGATATACTGATTATATTCCGCCTTGCCACTGTCTCACTCCGTCTGTTCATTTCTCTTGGCCACACACACACACGCACACACACGCACCCACACACCCATCCCCACCCACTCGCACCCACACGCACCCACCCACACACACACACACACACACACACACAATGCCAAGCATCAGTTTATACAGATGAGTTAATAACAAGTGCGGTCTACATGAGGAGACCGTGCGAAGTAACCTAACACATAAAAGCGTGGAAAAGGTGAAGGACGTTTGGTATCGGACAACACGTCACCTGAAGTCAGTTGAGTTTTGGCTACTGTCGGGTTGCGAGGTAATTCTTTAACTTCGCAGCATGGCCAACACCTGTACCGCTACATCTGTGGTTAGGTTATTTGACTTTTATTGTGAAGTCATTGTGGACTCTAGGCATCGTTTGTGGCGTAAATAGTAATATATGTTATTAAACACCTAGAGTCGAAAGCAGATGTGAATTTGAACTGTGTTCGGTTGATTCATTGAGTTGCGTTGTGTTGACTTCAGTAAGTAGCTGTCATCACTTTTATAGGGCTGACGCCCACAGAAAATTCTTAATACACGCAGAAACATACATGTGTACGAACGCCACCATGAGAACTTTCAACCATAAGATTATACATAACCGAGAGACTGTACTGGGCGTGATTGATTCAACGAGCCGAGAAAACTCATGGCGTATCACTCAAGACGGCAGCATCAATAGTACAGCTCGCCCCAATTTATGTCATCTGCCCTGGTCGGGATAGAGCAATCCTCTTACTGGTACATGGGGGACTCATCCGTATTTATATATATATATATATATATATATATATATATATATATATATATATATATATATATATATATATATATATATATATATATATATATATATATATATGTGTGTGTGTGTGTGTGTAGGTTGGGTAGGTGGATACGTAGGTGGGTGGATAGGTAGGTAGGCAGGCAGGTAATCAAGTGTATGTGTTTAGATATTAAAAATAAGATTCGAGAGCCTACATCTCCTATGCCGCAGCCTCAGAAAGCTGCATCACCAATGTAGAACCCATTCACACATAAATAGCTGCGTCCATACCATCTATTATTCACAGTAATTACCACTGTCTGTGCCATCAATTATTCACCGGTAATTACCATGGTTGGTATGATCAATTATTCACAAAGGTAAACTACAAATATCGCATCGCTTTAACCTGAGCGATCTCAAATGAAGCGCAGTGATAGCTCGTATTCAAACAGTGTCAGTTTTCGCCATTCTAATATTACGAGACTGAACGGAATAAGAAATTGTGCTGACAATGTTGTTTTACAATTGAATGTTGAAAATGTGATGAGTAGTGAGTGAGTGAGTGAGTCAGTCAGTCAGTCATTCAGTCAGTCAGTCAGCCAGCCAGCCAGCCAGCCAGCCAGCCAGCCAGCCAGCCAGTTAGTTAGTTAGTTAGTTAGTTAGTTGGTGGTTGGTTGATAGGTTGCTTTCTTGGTTAATTGTTTGGTTGGCTGGCTGGCTGGCTGGCTAGCTAGATCAATAGAAAGATAGTTCGTTGGTTGGTTAGCTGGTTGAGTTTTTGACTGGCTAGATGGTTGGCTAAATGGCTAGCAAGCACGTTAGATAGTCATCAGTTCGTTGCTTGGTTAGCTGGTTGGTTGTCTGGATGCGTGGTAGGTAGGTAGCTCCATTGGTTGGTTGTTTGGTTGGTTGCTTGATTAGCAGGTTGCCTGATTGATTGTCGGCTTGATCAGTTATTGGGTTTATTGGTAGGTTGGCTGGCTAGCTAGCTAGTTAGTTGGTTCTTTACCTGGTAGGGCTGATTAATTGTTTAGCTAGTCTTTTTGTATAAGAAGATAAATACTAGAACGCATTGTAATAACCTTTACCATTAATAGTGAGTGGAATATAAAGGACGGCGGCGAAGAATTGTTCATAAAATTACTTCAACATGATATTCAAAACAGAACATGAGCTGAAACATTTTTTTTTCGCGGATAATGGAAGCTATGGAGAGGTATAGTAGTAGTAGTAGTAGTAGTAGTAGTAGTAGTAGTAGTAGTAGTAGTAGTAGTAGTAGTAGTAGTAGTAGTAGTAGTAGTAGTAGAACACTAGCATTGTGGGTAGCGGGGTAGGGGTATACCCTATCAAAGGAGAAGTAAGGTGCCTCCTTCCCTCCGCTAGCCTACGGGACACCCTTGGGCAAGGTGGAGTACCGTTTAGCCCCCCCA
>JACEFZ010021944.1:0-51026 GCA_014155875.1 Cepaea nemoralis | reverse complement strand
AAAAAAAATTTTTTAAAATTTTTTTATAAAAAAAGAAAAGGGCCCGGGGTTTTTTTTTTGGGGGCCCCAAAGAAAGAAGAAGGCGTGTTATAAACTTTAAAAAAACACAGTAAAAAGGTTAGGCGACATTATGCATCCCCGTCACACGGCTCTCTTGATTGACTGACTGGTACTGATCTACTCATTATTATTTTTTTTTAATGGCTGCTTGTTGTATCCAATATTTGTCCTTTACAAGTCTAAGGTCTATCCTGTCAGTTTGGAGAACCGTAAGCATCTTCGTCAAATAAACGTGTCTTACACTGTCGTGAGATATTGTGTAGTCAATGAAGCACCGATATAGGTATTTCCTTACTTATATCGAACTGACATATTTTGTTAAAGGGTTCTGCACTTTGTCTGCGCATCTCCCTTGCAAGCTTCGATTCAAAGTTAGCGTACTTTTTAAATTGCTGCTTGGATGTTATCTTTACTCTGACCTACGTGCATTTTATTGCTATGTATATTTTCTTTCTTTGCGTATTCGACCAGCATTTCATTTCCTTCTTACATTCTTACGCTAATGTAACATAGTGGTTAATGCGTATGCCTGCTATGTCAATGTTTCAGTTCCCAATAGAAGTAGAATTTATCCACCCTTTTTTTTTACCCGACACACCAAGTCGAGAGTTTAAAATCAGCCACAAACAATTTGAAACCAGACCTCCCTGCGTTGATTTCGATAGTATGAGCGTCGGTCGTTCAAAAAACACTGGCAAACTACAGAATGTAAATATTGCCTTGTAAATCACAAACAACCAAAAATGCTGGGGTTGATTGCGATGTCCTGTAAAGGACACACAACTAACTTTAGTCCTTTGTAACATGTGATCCATTTAGTCTGTAACGAAGAACTTCTGATTTATTTATAAGTATGGAAGAATTGGGGTCCGTAGAGAACAGATCACGCACAACGTTTCAGCAAGCGGACTTTTATACTTGTGATATGTATGTTTCCCATGACGCTGCTCATTCTTGTAAAAACACTTTGAATATGATGATTCTTTTATCCCCGTGGCAGATCTTTTGTCACATGTCACAGAAACAGAACATAAAATAACGAAATATACATGCGTTAATGATTCTTAGTTTTGTATCTGTTTTATTTGCTTTATGTATTAATAAAACAAACATAATAAAGTATACTAAATCGTAACATAATAATGACGTTGCCTAAACGTATCTTTTCTAGAAACTAACATATTCTACACGTATAAACATACAACATGTTGCAAGAGAATTGTATATGAATGCGAGGCTAATGTAGGTATGGCATAAAATGCATCTATTGATGTTTCCGTTACACGGTTTGTATTTAAGAAAACAGGATGTTAATGAACTAATGCATCTATTGATGTTTCTGTTACACGGATTGCATTTCTGAAAATAGGACGCAAATAAACTAATGCATCCATTGTTTTTATTTTATATACACAGATTGCATTTATGAAAATAGGACACGAACCAACGCACCCATTGGTTTCTGCTACACGGATGATATCTCTGAAAGACTAGTGATGTCTAAAAGTTGCACTTCCACAATAAACGGACACCTCAAGCAATTTTCGTAAGTGCAGCCTTTCTTTATGCAGATCTCACGTCTAGAAAACACTGTATTAACTATAGTAAATTATGCAGTTTTATTAATTATATGTAATCCTGGACAATTAGTAAACAGGCCACACACACACACACAAAAATCCCCGGAAGCCTTGAAGATGTGGTTTTATAGAAGAATGCTTAAAATTAACTGGACAGCCAAATTGAGCAACCAGGGCGTTTAAAGGAAGGCTGAGTTTGAGTTGCAAAGAAAGCTGATCATAAAAATCAGAAAGAGGCATTCATCGTTTTTTGGCTACGTTATGAGAAGACAAACACTGGAGCATATTGTGACAACCGGAAAAATTTGCAGAAAGAGAAATAGAGAACGACAGCGTGACAAGATTCTCGAAGTCTTGAGTCACGGCAAGTAAGGGAGTCAACACATGAATTGATCCATGACGTCGAAGGTCATAATTTATGGAGAGGCATGATTACCCACGCCAGCCGGCAAGGCACTGGAAGAAGTTCATGATATCACGTGTAAGCTTGTCTGCTTATCAAGGAGGTAGTCCTGGTTCAGTCCCCAGGAGAGGCAGGATTCTTGTTTCCAATCAGAACGGCTCTCGGCTCGACATTCCTTATAAAATAGGAAAGAGATAATATTCAGATTTTTAGGGAAATTGTCTGGGGAGTAAAAGCAACGAGGAAAGGGGACTGGTGGCCAATATATGTTACATTAAACACATGACACCGCAGACAACGTTTTCTACCTTGGGACTCCTTTCTCATTATGTGACCCGAGTGTAACAGTTTAGTTTTGTCGACGGATCAACATCACGGCACACGGGTGTAACCATAAGTGCTACGTTCTACTAAGTCCGGAGAATCTCAGCTCAGTGAACGAACTAACGGATCCCGAAATACTTTGGGCAGATTTTTTAAACTCGAAATGTTGCCAGGGCAGCACCGTTAGGCTCCTCTTTTACGATTTCCAACTGCCAAGTGAGTAGTATGAAATGTTGTAACTAATTATAATTTGAGGTCCGCTGCTAGTAAAATTCTTCTATATGTGAGGCTCGACATAAGCGGCAAACATTGAAAACGAACCTCATTTTTGAAAGCTCGTGCGCTTTGGTTAGGGTTAGTTAGTTAGTTAGTTAGTCGACAGATCATCCTCGTTGCACATCGAACCATTCAGTCCATAAGTGCTCGGATCCCCTCCTCAGAAAATCCCGCAGCGTGTAGCGGCTAACGACGCCAGTTCTGTGTTGGTTTATCAATCGTCTTTGGCTTCCTGCGTAGTGTTCTTGTTTGGCCACCCCTCTTTTAATTTGCTGCTCTCGCAGTCTGGCCATTGTTGTAGATTCACAGTCATCACTTGGTTCTCGCAAAAGTCTCACTTCTCGTAGAGCATTCAGAATGTCAGCCTGGTCCATGGCGCGTCCGCCCTCCACAGTAGCCTCACCTGCGAGCTTGTCAGCCCGCTCATTTCCTTGTACTCCCGCATGCCCTGGCACGAAGATGAAACTAATCTTTGCCAGCCGAGACCGCTTCAGAGGCAGCAACCATTCTCTTCGGATCGACCCCTCCTCTATCCTCTTGATCATGTTCATTGAGTCGCTAAGGAAACAAGCCCTAGTGAATGTCTGTGTCTCGAGCCATGTTATTGCTTTACTTACTGCCATGACTTCCATGGTCAGGCTACTTGTGGTTTCAGTGAAAGCACCAGAGTCCTCCTTCACAATTCTCCCTCCGGCCCGAGCTGTAAAGGCCCATGAGCTTCTCACATGTCGGACGACCGACCCATCTGTGTAGATGACCGCGTCACCGTCTAGCGAATTCTCGAAAATCAACGCTTGTACTTCAGCCTCAACAGCAGCCGGATTTTCTTGTCTGCATTTTCTATCTAGTTGGATGCAAACTGAAAAGGATGTGCAGAAGTCTGTTGGCACTTGCACCCACTCCTCGCCAGGTTCTAAGTCCTCAAGTGAACACACCTGTTGAAGAATGTCTTCGGCTTGACCCATCCACGACCGTCCTCTTTTTAACCTGCTGCCCTTCACCTTCCTAATTTCACTATGCAGTGGATGTTGTGTGTTTGCGTTAATTCTGAGGTAGGCGCGTGCCCTGCAAACTTGTATTCTCTCTTCAATGGTTGGAAAATCAAGAAGGTAGCGCATCGCCCTGCATGCTGTATCTCTTGTACATCCAAGAATAATGCGCATAGCTTCATTCTGTATCCTTTCCATCCTTTCTATCTGCTTATGGCTGAGAGTCAGGATTGCCATTGCATACTCCAAAACAGACATGACCAGCCCCTCGTACAGAAGACATAGATGGCGCTGCTCACAGTTTGCTGCCGCCATCACCCGCATCGCTGCCAAACCCCGCTTGGCCTTTGTTATCACCTGGTCTATGTGCACATTATAAGCAAGGCTTCGATCAAACCGTATCCCCAGGTAATTCATTGCCTGCGTTCTTTCCACCGTCTCTGAACACAGCATTACAGTTGGTGTTGGATTGTTGACAATATGATTATTCAACGAGAACCAAGTCACTGTTGCCTTTGTTGGGTTGACCATTGCCCCAGCTTCATCACACCAAGTACTTATGCGATTGAGTTCGGTTTGTAGTTCCACAGCAACCTCCTCTCTATCCTTACCCTGACGATACACTAAAACATCATCGGCATATGACAATGTCCTGCCAGGTCCAGTGATCTGCTCACTGGTGATTCTCACTGTGTAGGCGTTGAACAGTACCGGAGATAATGGTGATCCCTGTGGTAGGCCAGGATATATTGTTGTTGGTTCCGAAGTCCAACTGCCACATCTAAAAACTACTTTCCGTTGGAAGAGGGCTGCAGCGATCCAACTAAGGAGGAATGGACTTACGTTTAGTTCAAGAAGCTGAAACATTAAAAAATCCAGTGGTACTCTGTTGTATGCGTCCTCAAGATCAATCGCTGCAGCAACGGTTTCAGTGCCTGAGTGGAAACCTTCATAGACATCATGGGCAAAGACTGCTGCATTGGTCCAGGTTTCTTTTTTTGGACGGTACCCACCCAGGGTAGGTGGGAAAACACCTGGCCTCTCTAGTTGGCTTGATATTTTCCTGGCAATTACCTTCTCCAGCAGCTTGCCTATTGTATTCTGCATGGTTATAATTCGATATCCCTGAATTTTTTTGTGGTCTTTGTCAGGCTTCGGCAAGGGAATCAGATAGCTGTGTAACCATTCCTCCTTGATGCTAGCACTCCCTATACTGTTGTTGTACATGTCTGCTAGTTTCTCTAGCTCATTGTCGGTACACCTATTTATGTCGTCGTATCTTATGCCATCAGGACCTGGAGCACTGTTTTTTGATCGTCGAAGCACAGCCTTGATTTCTTTCACTGTCACTGTGTCTTCATCCGAAGTGTTCTGGGCCTTGCATCTGTCTGAGGTGACCTCCTTGGCCAGATTTCGGCCTCCCATGTCTGTCTGGTTGCTCTGCTCAAGGTAGCGTTCAAAGAGGGCTTTGCCCTTGTCCTCGTCAGTCCTCTGCCAGATGAGGTCAGCACCTTGGAAGTCAGAAATGCTCTTATTCTTGACTACACCACTCATGCTTTTATGTAGTCGCCAGAACAATTTCAGTGACTTGTCTGTGCTTACTCTTTGACACACCTCTGCCCATTTTTCGCTTTTAACCACCTTGACCAGTTTTTTGAAATAGCTTACTTTTGTGTGCATCTCTCTTTCTAAGTGCAAGCAGGGACTAGGATGACCAGCTCTGTTCTTCTTGGCATTTTGCCATCTCCTTACAGCACTACGCTTATCCACCCAAGCCTTCTCCACCTCGAAACTCCACCACGGTGGCTGCTCCCAGCTTTTTTTCCTGCCCTGAAACGTTCTGCGCTTGTCACGTCTTATTTTACTCACCACATCTTGCCCTGTACTGTCATACTGGAACGTCTTTACCTTTAGCTTGTGCTGCCTGGTTCTGCCTTTCTCCACCAATATGCTGCAAGGGTGGTGGTCGCTGCCATGGTGTCCTAGGACACCCCATCTACACACTGTAGTGAGTGAAGGTGAAACTAGCGCCAGATCAATAGCACTGTCCTCATCGCCTGGACGGCTTGCTGTCCTGGTGACACAGCCACTGTTGATACAAACCAGGTCGATGGTTTCCAGTGCAGTCTCGAGCTCCTCCCCTTGTGTATTGGAGGAAGTGTTTCCCCATGATCTGCCTTTAGCGTTGAAGTCACCACAGAAAATAACATTTCTCTCGTGGCCTAATATGCCACTTAAGCACTGCCACTTCTGGGCGTCCACACTCGCATTGCGGGCATAAACATTAACCAACACGAATGGTATACTGGAATGAACTCTCAACGCCTGTATTTGTATATCGTCACTGTCCCAACTGGACATGTCTAGCTTTGACGCCACCATGCTTTCGCGAACTAGAATCGCCGTTCCCAGATGTCGTCTGTTGTAGAAACATTTGAAGCCGGCAATTCGGAGTAGCTGATCGCCCAGTCTCGTCTCCTGGAGTGCTACAATGTCGTTCCTGTAAACTAGGGTTTCTAAAATAGAGCCCCGTTGTTTTACACTGGCACAGTTCCAATATAGAATACGGATGTTCCTGAGTCCTAGACGGTGACACTTGAGTCTAAAACGTCTCAAACCACCGCGCTTACCTTGCTTCTTTCTCCCTGCGCGGCTACCACGCCGCTTCGTTATGTTGACTGCTGACCGCTCGGAGAACACACGTTGTTCCGCCATGTTTAAAAAACGTAAACACAGACTGCTGAGAACCACACATGCTGCTGAAAATTCACTCAAGGATGCCTTCGCTCGATGCACGAACTCCGTAGCACCCGCGCAGATCTTGAGTAGAAACTCCTGGTTTTACATCCTGGCACACCAATTACACACACGAGATGAATAAATCCATCCCCTACGCGAAAAAGTTAACGAACACAAAACAACACGACCGTCCGTCGCCATCTTGATTAGGGTTAGGTTAGGGTTAGAGTTAGCGTTAGGGTTCATGTTGCTGTTAGGGTTACGGTTGAGTGTAGGCTTATGCTTGTGTTATGATTAGAGTTAGGGTTGTTTTTAGAGTTGTTATTAGGGTTAGAATTTAAGGTTAGCGGGAACGTCTTGTCTAGGAGGTGGACGAGGCGTAGAGGTGAGATTTCGACATTGTTCGCCCTGTTCGGCCGCCGCGGGGTTTAATGCCTCCGTGTCGCCTCGTAGTGACCACACGTCCGTCCACTTCATAGTGACCACAAGGCCGCTCATTAAGAAGTGATTCCTCGTTTGGCCATCGAGAAGTAATAAACACTGAAAGCCGAACATAGTATCTACGGATTCTTATCATAACATAACAACCGACAGAATACAATATGCGCACAAATTTCACCATCTGTTACAAAATCAATAACATACGACCTATATATATATATATATATATATATATATATATAATATATATATATATATATATATATATATATATATATATATATATATATATATATTATATATATATATATATATATTATATATATATATTATATATATATATATATTATATATATATATATATATATAATATCATATATATATAATATATATATATATATATATATATATATATATATATATATAAGAGACTGTCTGTCTGTATGTATGTATGTCCTTTATGCGTTCGCGAACAGTTCATCCGATTCAGATGAAATTTTCTACATGTCTTCTTCTCATTCCCGCGCTGCCAACTGGCATAGTTTTTTTTAGTGTACAAACATATTTAATTAATATTATTTAACATTTTAATTTACATTATAATGTATATATAACGAGGGGACATACATTCTAATAGCATTGATATTTAGGTAAAATTGCTGCATATTTCTCAAATAGGTGGACCTTTTCGTTACAGTTATCTACAGGCATATACGTTATAATCCTCCTCCTCCTCCTCCCCCTATCCTCTTCCTCCACCTCCTCCTCACCCCTCCTCCTCCCCATCCTCCTCCCCCTCTTATCCCCTCCTACTCCTTCTCCTCCTCCCCCTCCTCCTCCCACTTTTCCCTCCTCCTCCCCCTCCACTCCCTCTTCCTGCCCCTCCTCCTCCCCTCCTCCTACCTCCTCCTGCTCCCTCCTCCTGCTCACTCCTCCCTCTTCCTCCTCCTCCTCCTCCCCTCCCCCTCCTCCTCCTACCTCCCTCTTCCTTCTCCCTCCTAATCCCTCCTCCTCCTCCCCTCCCCTCCTCATCCGCTCTCCTCCTCTCTCCTCCTCCCTCTCCGTCCTCCTCCCTCTCAATCTTCCTCCCTCTTCCTCCTCCTCTCCTCCTCCCTCCTCCTCTTCCTCACTCCTCCTCCCTCTACTCATCCCTCCTCCTCCCTCCTCCTCCTCCTTTCTCCTCCTAATCCCTCCTACGCCCTCCTCCGCCCCTCCTCCTCCCTCTCCATCCTCCTCCCTCTCCTTCCTCCTCCCTCTCCCTCCTCCTCCCTCTCCCTTCTCCTCCCTCTCCTTCTCCTCCCTCCTCCTCCCTCTCCCTCCTCCTCCTCCTCCTCCTTCCTCCCTCCTCCCTCCTCCTCCTTCCTCCTCCTCTCTCCTCCCTCCTCCTCCTCTCTCCTCCACCTCCCGCTTCCTCCTCCCTCCTCCTCCTTTTTCTTCTTCTGCTGCTGCTGCTGTCGCCGTTCCATTTACCCAAGTTAATTGTTGGGGAAGTTGTAAAGCTCTTTCGAGTGCTCTTTCTAATGCTTTGTGTAAGTTGGTCTTCGTCTATGTAAGGTTGTTCTAACTGCAACCAATAAATATGAATTTAATGAGATACTCCTGGCTTTGGGAACGGGAACTGGAGCAGGGGCCGAATATGAATTAAATTAGACGCTCCCCTCCAGGAGCTGGGCGAAGCCAGGCCAGGTAGTCTTTGTTGGGAACGGGAGCAGGGGCCGAATATGAATTAAATTAGACGCTCCCCGCCAGGATCTGGGCGAAGCCGGGCCGTGTCGTCTTTTTTGGGAACGGGAGCAGGGGCCGAATATGAATTAAATGAGACGCTCCCCGCTTTGGGAATGGGAACGGGAGCAGGGGCCGAATATGAAATAAACGAGATGCTCCCCGCCAGGGGTTGGGCGAAGCCGGGCCGGGTCAGACAGATAGACAGACAGACAGATAGATAGATAGATAGATAGATAGATAGATAGATAGATAGATAGATAGATAGATAGATAGATAGATCCCCGCCAGGGACTGGGCGAAGCCGGGCCAAATCAGCTAGAATATATATATATATATATATATATATATATATATATATATATATATATATATATATATATATATATATATATATAATATATATATATATATATATATGACTAATGCCGTAAACTGGGGGATTATCTCCGACATTATAAATGAGGTCGGGAAAGTAAGAAAACTCGACATACTTGCAAACACGAGATTAAGGGTTTACCGAACATTGCCAGGGCATCTGCTTAGAGATGTCGTACACTAATGATGTTGTCCTGCTTATCTATTTTATTTATCACGTCATAGATGTCTTGGTAGAAGTCCTCGCAGTCCTGCTCATTATTGTTTGTATTACATGGTGCTTATATGTGTACACATGTTGTAATTGTTCTTTTATTCTCTTTGTTATGATGCTTTCCGATATATATTTTATTTCTAGTATTCCTCTTGCTATCCGTGGTTCAATGACTATTCCCGAACCGTGTCCTGCCAGTTCTTGCTGTTCAACTCCAGAGTAGACAAACGTGTAATTGAGGTGTATCTTCTTGCATTCTTCCCCTTTTATTCTGGTGTCCGCTATTCCCATAAGTCCAATTTTCCTCTCTTTCATTGTTTCTATAAGTTCTTCTTTACTATTAAAACCGCAGACGTTCATTGTGCCTATTTTTTGAATCGCTGATCTATCTCGTAGTTCATTAACATTGCCGGGTCTATATCCATTAGGGTCAGTCCGTTTATACTAATTAGTTTTTCTACGAGCAGTATGAAGATCCCCTGCCGACTTGCTAGGCCAGTCGCATGTTTAGGACAAAAATCTGACCACAGGGAGTCCATCCCCTATGGCGAGCCATGTCCCAGTTATCCCATGACCTCGTGGTCATGGTTTCCTGGTCTATATCACGTGGAAGTGGGGTTGACTTGTGTAGTCCGCGGGTCATTGGCAGGCTACTAATTTTCACCCTCCTGGGAGAGGCTAGCCGATCCTAAATCTGCTTGGTGAACACCTAGGATTATAATTAAATTGGTACAAGAAAAAACATATTATGATCGTTACTAGAAAGAAATACCACAATGTAATATACAAGTAATTATATAAGAAGAACATTGTTTCAATTATTTTTTTAAGCCACGTTTGGGAAAACAATGTTTAGAGGCGACAACAATATGTACATTAGTAATCTACACACTTATAATTTCAAATATAATAACTTTGAAGTTGTGCCTTATTGTGATTTTCATCTCCAGTTGGCTCGGGAATGATGTTTGTGTGTCTACTCGGGAATGTCTGTATCGAGTTTTTCAAGTTCGATCAAGTCTTTTATTTTAAAACCAAGAATTAATATCGTTATCCGTTCCTTGATCCAAAAGCTTATTCTTTGTGTGATATAAGTAGGCCTTAACTAGAGGTGTTGTAAACAGGTCTTCCACATGTGCCCTATTCACGTCTTGTCTGGTTTCAATGCGTTGCCTCTCGTAATACGGGTTCGAAATGAATCATAGTGACATCTACTGTTGAATGTTATAGTAACACATTTGCCGGAGTTAGTATGTTTAACGAGTAAACCAGTAGGATTTGCATATCTGTTGATCTTGTTCATGACCACTCTTTCTTTGTTTGTATAATTTTAATGACAACTGGTCTTATTGCACAGAGATGAGGTTATGCTGGTTGCGTAGACATCTATCTTGTTGGCCGGTTGAAGAATTGACACCAGTGTCACCGAAATTAAAATGTGCTAAGTCTCTATCTTTACGAATAATAACAAATTCTTGTGCTGTGGGAAATCCTTAAACAATATGGAGTGAGTACACATCTAATAAACCTATGTAGAAGTTTATACAACAACAGTGAATGCATAGTGAGAGCAACTGGAGGACGCTCAGAACGCTTCACTATAAGATCTGGAGTACGACAAGGTTGTGTCCTGTCCCCTCTCTTGTTCATAACATATACAGACAACATATGTAAAGAAACCAGCCAAGCAGAGACAGCAAGAATACCGCATGACGAGAACACAGAAGAAGTACCATCTGCAAATCTAACCATTAGAGAATTCCTGTTTACGGACGACCAAGCACTAATAGCAAAATCAGAAGCTGAATTATAAGACCACATGAATAGTCTAAACTAAATGTGTAGGGAACATAACATGAAAATTAGCACAAGCAAAGCCGAAATAATGACTATAACTAAAGAAGAAAAAACAACAACAATTCACCTAAACGAACATCCCTTGAAACAAGTAAAGAGTTTCAAGGACCTAGGAAGTATAATATCATCAAATGGCAGATCAGAAGACGAGATCAGAAATAGGTGCAATAAGGCAAATCAATTCATTGGACAAATGGCACCGATACTAAAGAACAAACATGTATTAATAACTACTAAGATAGCACTTTACAACACAATCTTCCTACCAACTCTATGCTACCAATGCCAAACCTGGACAATGACAGAAACAGATAAAAGAAAAATCACAACAACAGAAATGAGGTTCCTGAGAAATACTCAACGTATCAAGAAGAGATAAGATCAGAAATGAAGAAATCAGGACTAAAGTGGGGGTTAAAGCAGCTACTAGATTTTATTAGAAAGCAGCAAGTCAAATAGTTTGGCCATGCAAGTAGGTTACCAGTCAACAGCATACCACAACAAGCAATGATGTACAGACCAGATGGAAACAGAGGAAGAGACCGACCACGTAAACGTTGGACGGAGGGAATAGCAGAGTCCATGGGAATATCGATATATGAAGCCCATAATCGGGGACTCTTACGATGTTTATACTTCAACTCGACACCGCAAGGTACAAGAGGAACATGATAAGATGAGATGAGAACAAATTCTTGAGCCGGTTGTTGATGTGACACTAGGGTCACCACAAACGATTGTTGCTGCGACAGACAGTTGTGCTTGGGCAAACTTCAACTCTTTGGTAGGTTGTGTAACGATAAGCACCACTTTTCTCCAAGTCAGCCCTAGGAAATACCGATTTACCACTAGTGAAATGAATGGTGCAATAATGTTCATTCCACTGATATATCGCATTGTAGCCACCACTATGAGACATAACCTGAGAAGAAAGAATAATAACGATGTGTGTGCTCCTCACACACACCATATTATTCATATTGGGGATTTTTCAGTTATTAAAGACCTGTATGTAAGAATATTACAACCAACTCGTTTTAAAGAAGGTGCTTAAGACTCGGTCGCCAGTGTGGATTGACTTAAGGTGAAGTTTGTTATCGGTGACGGTGATCGCTCGACGTTGGATGGGGATGGCTCCGGAGACTCCTGTTGTCCATTATTGTCGAAGATACACTGCTCAATTTTACTGAGGTGTAGCGTAATTATTCCTCTTTGGTGAAATTCTGTTGAAGTACAGCACGCTGTCGACACGTTACTAGATATATAAGCTACCAGTATTATCATGAAACGGCATCAATGGATTTCCCGCTTCTTGAGCTTGTTGGAAATTGCGATTAAAGCATTCCATGCAATCGCTGTATGGTTCAACTTTTAATAGGTGCCACAGTTTCTCAATTAGTTGTTCCTGGGCACCTATATCTGTAAGACATAGATAAGAACAAGGTACTATAACAGAGATATAAAAATACAAATTATGAAAAATAGCTCTGTATCTGATTTGTACCCCATCAGTTTAAAAAGACCATAAATTTCTAGCACAAATAGGAATGTAGACCCCGCAAGACACACTTTCACCTTCCCATACGAATACACAATACTGATAGTATATATTAAAGTACCAACATAATGTTATGTTCAAAAGTTCGAATATCAGATCCATTCCAGGTCTACACAGCCTTATACGAGATATTAAGACATGTCTAGTTGATTCCTCATCAGTTATATGCGTCTAGCACTATATATTCCCATGTATTATTGTTAGGTTAACAGTGTGCCGATATGGAGAAACATAACGAAAATATGTTAACATTAATCAAAAGTCCAACTTACCATTAGCGACTTACCACATGGTGAGATCTGTTTGCCGTTGTCAGAGAAAGGTACTTCTATATGACAAAAGCTGATCTTTCTTTTTACAGGCTGTCTTAGGGTGTGGAATCGTTACAAACTTGCCCTGTCTGTTTTCCTCGATCTGAGCGGCTGGCAGAGAAAGTTGTTTTTAAAATTTTTATTTTACCTTCATATTCTACAGTATTTGTAGTCCGATTCTGTCGAAATGGCATACCACGTGATACATTCGATTACTCCGCAAACAGTTGTGTCTGCAATAATAGTTAAGCCTATAAGCCACTGGTCGTAATTATGGGAACAACGAGGCCAGTTTTATTGGTTGTTATGTTTAGTGTACACCATAATCTCCAAGTAGATACCCTGGCAATGTGCGATAAGCCCTTAATCCCCTGCTTGCAAGTATGTCGAGTTTTATTAATTTCCCCTACCTCATATATAACGTCGGAGATAATCCCCCGGATTAAGGAATTAGTGATATACAAAGGGTCGCCATTTGTTGATTTTGCACCAGATGGCGTAGTTTATGGGCATATTGTATTATGTCGGTTGTTATGTTATAATAAGAATCAGTAGATAGTATGATCGGCTGTAGAGTCTATTACTACTCGATGGTCGGACTAGTATTTACTTCTCGATGACCGGCCTTGTGGTCACTAAGTGTTGGACGGACACGTGGTAGCTATGTGGTGGACGGACTTGTGGTCCCTACTAGGTGGACACACCTGCTAGGTGACACAGATACATTATAGACCGCGGCAAGTGAACATGACGGACACTGCCGACCCTCACCTCTACTCCTCATCCACCTCTTAGATCAGACTTTCCCGTTAACTCTTAACATAACCCTAACAACAACCCTAACAACAACCCTAAACCCTAACCACCAACTCTAACCCGAACCCTAAAATCAACCTTAACCTTAACATCAACCCTAACTCTTACCTCAACCCTAACCCTAACTGCAACATTAACCCTAACCCTAACCATAACTTTAACCCTAACCAAAGTGCGCGAGCTTTTAAACATGAGGTCTGTTATAACAGAGTAGCCTGTTATACGGGGTTTAGTTAGGTGGCACGGCGTGCAAGGGGAAATAAATAAATAGCTGATGCAGACGTGAGCAACGTAGCTAGGTAGTTAAGGACGCTCATGTGCTGACGTAGAGGTAATCAGGGGATTAGTTACGACTCAGCCTCCAAGCCAGCAAGATGTATCTACTTTTATAGTCGCTGTATGCATTTTGATATCACTGAAGATTCTCCAAATAAACTGTCATTTATAGTCATAGATGGCTTGACTTCCTACATGCATTTGCTTTTGAGTCTTGTCGCACTGTTAGACTGTGTTCTATGAGGGCCGCGTTTGTCGACCCTCAAATATAGAAGGATTTTACTAGCAGAGGACCTCATAGCGGACCTCAAATCATACTTAGTTACAACATTACATACTACTCAAGAGATATTTTACGTGCAATACACACGGGCCTTCGATCTCACTACCCAGAGACCAGGGGACATTTTATTACTAGAAGTCCACGTGAAAACATCCTGGCCATCACCGGGCCTTGAACCCGGAACCTCCAGCACTCGAGGCGGACACCATACCTCGAGGCCACTCAGCCCCTTATGTGACCCAAGTGTAACATCAGCATGCATAGAACCAACCTGAAACAAGTCAATGTATTTAATTATTTGAATGAATCACCGAAAAACGAGAAGTAGATTGTGAGCTTTACTAGAGCACGATTACAAGAAATAAAATGGACGTTGCGGCCAAAGCCTTCGTCAGCACAGAACATACAAACAAAAATTAGACTAACAAATACACGGAAGACACTACATGAAATATTAATTTCACTTATCTGTGTTCTTGGTTGAGCGGCTATCCGTGGATGGAATAAACCGGATGTAGTGGTTAACAGGGTCAACTGACTAAAGGTCATAAAGCCAGAAGCTCGGGGATTGGCTAAGACAACCGGTGAGGGAACCCGCGCTGGGGGGATGGGGGTGCGCCCATGAGAGCGAAAAGGGAACATATGGATAGGTAGAGCACTGTAGCCGACTCTGTGGCGATGTAACAGATGCAGTTGGCAATTCCGTACGCCAAGCTCGAAACAACGCTGCGGGCGATTTGGATGCAGACCACCTCGCGTTTGCCATCATAAAATACTCAAGTGCCGGTAGTTCAGAAAGCAATGAGAAGCAACTGAACTTAAACTGACCGGGAAGTCTCAGAAGGCAAAGATAATGCTGGCGTTGACTACGACCTCCTGTGAAGGACATGCAACTGGCTTATAAGGGGACTATACGACTTCGGGGATGGGAGGGGACAGGGGGCGTTAGGACTTACATAAAACTGTGTTGGATATTGAGGCCTTGAGGGGAGAGTGAACCCAGCTGGAAGATGAGACTGTTTTCCAATGTCTTAGGATCGCGTTCGTGAGAATTGCACGATTTGATCGCCGTGATCTGTATATCGGCAACATCACAGTGGTCGGAACTGTTGACTATCTGTTAATTATTTGAGTACTTTAATAACAATAGATGGATGAATTGTTAAAGAATTTAAATGTAGAATAGCCCAAGTAAAGGCAGCATTTCACAAGATAAAGAACATTCTGTGCAATATATCTTTGTTAATCGAGATTGTCGTGAAATGCCGCCTTAACATCCCAGAATATTTTGAGAAGTAGAAACTTATGGAAGGCAGGTCTTGTCTAGATATACTTGAGGTGTCGTAGCAGATGCTTGCCATCTCTTTCTAAACTAGATAGTCTCGTTTTGGTGTGTGCATTTGTTGTACAGAATATAGTCAACTGACTATTTATTTAATTCTATCAACAGCAGTAACTAAGTGGTGATTAAACCGGGTAGCTCAGCAAATATGGCTGGTCTTTGTGGTCACTTCAATTAGACTTGTTGTATATCTCATTTTGTAGCTATACAATATTAGTACTCATTAATAATGCCTGATGTTATTATGTTGAGTATCATTAGATGTCCATCTTGAAGTAATATAATGTTTACGGATATGTTGGATGTATGTATGTGTAATTTCATATGAATATACGATGCTAGTAATATGCTTCGTACATATTCTTTTTGTGTATATACGTCTCATTTCGTATACATACAAACTAACTAGTGCATTATGCTATGATGTTAAAGTATCATAATATGTCTAGTTTAATCAATATGTTTATGTGTATTGGGTGTTTGCTATATTGATTTGTCATATGCAAACCTACCAATATGAAGTGTTATGCTATTGTCTGCGCATTGGCACACTGGCCAACGATTGTGTTGGAAGCAGAGGTGTAATGGTACAGACATTACCCACAATTGGTATAGGGTATATGGTGCTAAACTTTCTCAGTGTATTGTGGGCGTGCGTTCACGGTAATGCATGGGAACCTGGCACAGCTACTGGTCACGGCTTGTAAGCCCGGATGACCCGGTACTATTATAATACCATTACCGACCCTGTGAGCTGCTAAACCAACTTTGGGCGGAGCGGCTGCACGACAGAATGTCTGTATTAGCGACATGGACATGGGGCGGCAGAAATGTAATCATTACAGGCGTGTGAGACAATTGAAAAGCCCGTCCCAGACTAAAGACAGTAGGGAGAAGGAGGATGGTGAACGCAGTAGAGCTGGAAGATAAACTTGGCCAGACTGGTCATTGTATATGTTTGTGTTATGATATGTTTTAATTAGGATTGCGCTGATGTAGAACTAGATATAACACATTCTTGACTTCCTTTCAAGCTCTCACAAGGAGCACCTATGTTACAGATCTTAAGAACGAGTGACGACTAGGAGTGTCAGGACTGACAGGATCGTCAGAATACCGACAAGCTGTTTCTTTTTTGGTTTCCACTGGAGAGTTGCTGATCTCTCACTGATCCAGACAGGATTCAGAGTTACGTATTGTATATTAATCATTTCACCTTCATGATTACTGTAGTACAGAAACTCATACGCATCCATCATCGTCTGGAAAAACCTTACATGTGTAATATGAGTAGTAAATAAATGTTGTAGTCTTGTAACTCATAGTTCTCTCGTTATATTTTAATTCCAATTGTGCATACGTGTTGTTGTGTACATTGGTGGGGGTTCACTTAGACACCAAGGAAGGGAGCAGTCAGGGAGAAAAACCTGTACTGAGATAGTCGTCTATACTAATATATTTAGACTTAAACATCTATCTTAGCTAACCTTCTCTTTCCCATTCCTTGGCGAATATTCAGCACAGTTCATTTCATTTTGTAACGAGCCACTTGGAGCTGTTCGTTGGATATTCATGGGCTTAATCTGTAGTTCAGCCATACAGATTTTGTCCCTAGTCAGTTTCTGACTATTTGGGGTTGCTCGCCAGTGAATAATACTTTCATCTAGCCGGTGGGGCACCCCGACTTCTGACAGAGATGAGGAAAATAGTTCGTATGACAATTCTGATGTATGGAAGCGAACCGTGGACATAATCAGACAAATGGGGAATAACATGGGGGTTGTGGAGATATGGTTGTATAGAAGAATTATGAGACGACCCTGGACGGATAGAAACAGCCGTGAGGATATTTTGAAAGAAGTTAACTCACATGGAGAATAGGTTACTCATATCACGAGAAGAGAGTCTACATTCTTTAGCATTTCAGGAGAAGGAGATATCTGGAGTATATTGTCAAAAAAGGAAAGTTGGGGGGGGGGGGGGGGAGGAGAAGCAGGGGGAGACCAAGAGAGAAGATGCTGAACAGTTTGACATCATGGCATGGAGGAACATCAGTATTATAAATTATTTGCAGCACATGAGACAGATGGGCTGTGGACAGACATGGTCGCCAACACCACACGGCATGGATTATAAGAAGAAGACCGACAAAAATAACTGTTATCTAATATATCGGCAGTCTGCCTGGCCGAGAGGCTTAATGAGCCCCAGATTCTGATGCTCTGATTCCGGGGTACAGAGATCAACTCCTACACTGGTCAATTGGATTTCAACGTTGACTTCCGGTTCGGAAAGCAATGCCGAACAACTGAACGTAAACTTGCATAAAAATAAACTTGCATAAATATACACACCTCTTTCTTGGTAATTAGTCCAATGGAAAATGAGTACATCGTCGTCCCATGGATGCATCCACTTTCCCTAGAGGACATATCCGTCAAGTGTAGGACCCGGTGATCAACATAGAAAACACTCGCACATGGGGCTTTCTGTTTGACTGTAACAAACACTTAAATTGATATTCATGTTATATATGGTAATATTTATAATGTGTCTGTTTTATACTGTTTTAACTTATTTTACAATTATTTCTTTCTTCCACCACACAAATTCATATACTCCCCCCCCCCCCAAACACACACACACACGTATACATCTCCAATAATGGTAACGCACGTCTACGATAATATGCAAACACATCCACAATCACACATGTACTTTCAATTATAAAATCTTCATTTACACATACACACATTTATCCACGCTCTTTTTTTTTTTTTTTAATACACTCTACATCACAAACTACTACACATTGACACACCATTACTCATCAATATACAAATCCACGTATTATCACACTTATAAACAAACCCGCACGTACACATGAATCCCCACAACCAATCAAACCCACTGACTCACAGATGCAGCTTGTCTCAGGAGTGCTGTGGAGTCGAATGTTGTGATCCAAATATAAGGTTCTACACACACTGGTACTTTTGGTAAGCTATGCATATTATTAGCGGGCGCGCTAGCGTAGTATAATAATATCGTTAGTACGATCGGACCGCCTTTATTTCCTGTGACATTTCCTGATTCCTGTTAATGGCTGGATGATGTACTATCCTTAGAGAAGAAGGGCAGAATGTCAGACGGGCCTACATGCCCAATTCTTAACCCTTTGAAAATAAAGATCGTTTGTTCGTTGGGTCGACCAGGGTGTCCATATCATTAAATCAAAACACATTTAGTCTCGGTGGAAATTCAAATACATGACCATGGAGCCGGGGGCAAGGGTGGTGGCAGCAACGCTAGCGTTGCTCCTATCATATATTAGTAACCTATTCAGGATAGTACATCACCAAATGTGACCTCCCATTTGGACAGAAGGACGATATATAGCCATTCTAGGGTAATCGTATTATTTGTTTTGTTCCTTGGTAACTTCCGCAGTTTCAATGCTCATTAATCAAAAATCGACATTATAATAGATATTTATTTGATTGTTTGGTCCAAACTTACTTTTTGTTTGACATTGAATCATTTAATGAGCATCAATACCTAATATTTCATCTCATTACTTTAGTGGTTTCAGAGCAGATATGTGAGAAGTTATTTAGAGGTTTGCAGACCAGAGCATAGTGGCACCAACAAGCTTGGCAGCAACTAGCCAATGAACATGAAATGTGACTGGCAACTCGACAAAGGAACCACAAAAATACAAAATATGAACGTTTCAATCAAGGGCTTTGTGAATAAGAACAAAAATATAAACATAATATATTGGTAGATAAGAAAACTAGTATAATTCGTTCACGGAGGGTTATCCGAACATCACAACTGTGAGATTTCATTCTATGAGTGAATCATAATACTTATTTTTTCTACATAAGTATTGTTGCTTGCCGTTTTGTTTTTAAATGTCACATGCTTTACTTTAAACACAGCAAAGATTCGTATACAAGAACACTAACTGAAGCAAGTAAAGAGCTTCAAGCAGCTAGGAAGTATAATATCATTAAATGGCAAATCAGAAGACTAGATCTAAAATAGATGCAGTAAGGCAAACCTACTCTTTGTACAAATGGCACAAATACTAAAGAACAAATACGTATCAATAGATAATAAAAAAGCACTCCACAACACAGTCTTCCTGTCAGCTCTATGCTAAACCTGGACAATGAAAGCAAAAGAGAAAATAAAAATTACAACAATAGAAATGAGATTCCTGAGAAGAATGCTCAATGTATCAAGAAGAAAGAAAATCAGAAATGAAGAAATAAGAACTAACGTTGGGGTTATAACAGCGATAGATTTCATCAGAAAACATCAAGTTAAATGGTTTAGCCATATAACTAGGATACTAACTAACAGTATACCACAACAAGCAATGATGTACAGACCAAATGGAACCAGAAGAAGAGGTTAACGATGGACAGAGGGAATAACAGAATCCATGGGAATTACGATACATGAAGCCCATAAACGGGCACTTAGATTCCTGAGAAGAATGCTCAATGTATCAAGAAGAAAGAAAATCAGAAATGAAGAAATAAGAACTAACGTTGGGGTTATAACAGCGATAGATTTCATCAGAAAACATCAAGTTAAATGGTTTAGCCATATAACTAGGATACTAACTAACAGTATACCACAACAAGCAATGATGTACAGACCAAATGGAACCAGAAGAAGAGGTAAACGATGGACAGAGGGAATAACAGAATCCATGGGAATTACGATACATGAAGCCCATAAACGGGCACTTTCCCGCTGTTTATGCTTCACCTCGACAACGCAACGTACAAGAGGAACAAGATTAGATGAGATGAGATCCTTTAAATTGGCCGAAACTTCCATGTTTGTACCTGTGTTTGTTTTTCGTGTATCGTGGTTCCCATTGACATTTCACATTTATTCTTTCTTGACACCAGCTCGACAACACTCAATGGTATTTTCTACAGGCCAAGACAACAACAGGATGGATTCTGGGCCACCTTCACCGAAAGGGCCTCAAACACTGCAACTAAGGATTATCAACGCAAATTTCATAGCGCTTCCTAAAAGCATGTCCAGAATTTGCCAGACTGAATGGTAATCTGGCCCACAGGAGTAATCTTAAAATGCAGATGCTGGGAATCCGACGATCTCTTGCGCTAGGCAGTGTGATTGTTTCATGATCTAAAAACCGCATAATAAACGTTGGTCGCAAGAAAAAAAAATAGTATCGTAAACCTGCAAATACATGGCGAGTAAAGGAAAAAACAACACACACACAACAGTAGTACCGTAGACTTGCAGTTACTTGGCAAGTAAAGGAGGAAACAAAAACAGTACCATAGAACTGCAGATAACGGGAAAAGCAGGTAAACGAAAAAACAACAGTACTATAGACCTACAGATACATAGCAAGTAAAGAAAAAAAAACAACACACACACAACAGCGGTACCGTAGACTTGCAGTTACTTGGCAAGTAAAGGAGAGAAAAAAAAAAAAACAATACCGTAGTCCTGCAGATAAAGGGAAAAGCAGGTAAAGGGAAATACAACAGCACCTTAGACCTGCAGATATATGACAAGTAAAGGGAAAAAAACAACAGTACCGTAGACCTGCAGATACGTGGCAAGTAAAGGGAAAAAACAACAGTACCGTAGACCTGCAGATACGTGGCAAGTAAAGGGAAAAAACAACAGTACCGTAGACCTGCAGATATATGGCAAGTAAAGGAAAAAACAACAGTATCGTAGACCTGCAGATATATGGCAAGTAAAGGAAAAAACAACAGTATCGTAGACCTGCAGATATATGGCAAGTAAAGGAAAAAACAACAGTATCGTAGACCTGCAGATATATGGCAAGTAAAGGGAAAAAACAACAGTACCGTAGACCTGCAGATATATGACAAGTAAAGGGAAAAAACAACAGTACCGTAGACCTGCAGATATATGACAAGTAAAGGGAAAAAACAACAGTATCGTAGACCTGCAGATATATGACAAGTAAAGGGAAAAAACAACAGTATCGTAGACCTGCAGATATATGACAAGTAAAGGGAAAAAACAACAGTATCGTAGACCTGCAGATATATGACAAGTAAAGGGAAAAAACAACAGTATCGTAGACCTGCAGATACGTGGCAAGTAAAGGAGACCGGAATGATCCTCACCACACCTACCGAGGGGGCCATTTGTTCTATAAGGAAATGGGTGTAGGACAAAATGCCCAATGCTCCCGAAGACGCGTGAAAGTGTACGTTACTTGACTAGACTGGGTGCAAGTACAGGTTACGGGAAGTAAAGAGGTCGGCGAGATATTGACCACATCACCCATCGAGTGTAATATTTGTCTACACAAATATGAGGATAACCATATACACCCGATTTGGTTGAAGGCGTATACAACTGTCCTATCCTGTCTTACTTTGTTACCGCCATGAGCAACCACTACTGGTTTTATTGTCGATGATTTTGTATAATTGTCGGTAATCTATATCTATAAAACAGAGTGTATGTGGTTTTGTGGTTTTGTGTGTTTGTGGTCAGCTATGTATTGGAAGCGTTCGATAACGGTACATCCGATTGAGATGAAATTTTCTACACGTCTTCCTTTCATTCCTGTACAACCGACTATAATAGTTTCTTTGTGTAAAATCTTCTACTTATTTAATAACATTTATTTTTTTTTCATTTTTCATTATATAATTTCTATATAGCAGGGGGACTTCACTCTAGAAAAGTTATTTCAAGGGGCATAACTTTTAATAACATTTCTATATACTTTATAGTCATATTGTTGGACTTACTTGCACTATTGTTAAACTCTTTGTCTATAGTTATTTTCAGGCATATGAGTTATAATAAATAATGATATCTTTAAGGCATTTTCAAAGTTTTCATAAAAATAATGCATAATGCATAACACTGTAACCCATCTTTTTCTGCTTAAAGAACTTATCAAGTGTCATGTCGGTGATTAAAAACAGTTTTCATTAAAAATAATGAATGGTGTGTGGAAGGACATTCTTTTAAGTTACTGTGCGCCAGGAGCTGGGCGAAACCACGCCGGGTCAGATAGATAGACAGACAGACAGATAGTCGGGAACGGAAGCTTATTTGACTACTTATATGAATTAAATGACATGCTCCCCACCAGGGACTGGGTGAAGCCGGGCCGGGTCAGACAGACAGACAGATAGACAGACAGACAGTCGGGAACGGGAGAGCTTATATGACTACGTATATGAATTAAATGAGATGCTCCCCACCAGGGACTGGGTGAAGCCGGGCCGGGACAGACAGACAGACAGATAGACAGACAAACAGATAGTCGGGAACGGGAGAGCTTATATGACTACGTATATGAATTAAATGAGATGCTCCCCACCAGGGACTGGGTGAAGCCGGGCCGGGTCAGACAGACAGACAGACAGATAGACAGACAGACAGTCGGGAACGGGAGAGCTTATATGACTACGTATATGAATTAAATGAGATGCTCCCCACCAGGGACTGGGTGAAGCCGGGCCGGGTACAGACAGACAGACAGATAGACAGACAGACAGATAGTCGGGAACGGGAGAGCTTATATGACTACGTATATGAATTAAATGAGATGCTCCCCACCAGGGACTGGGTGAAGCCGGGCCGGGTCAGCCAGACAGACAGACAAACAAGCAGACAGACAGACTGATAGATAGATAGATCCCCTCCAGAGCCTGGGCGAAGCTGGGCCGGGTCAGCTAGTCTATATCTATAAAACAGAGTGTATGTGGCTTTGTGGTCAGCTATGTATTGGATGCGTTCGATAACGGTACATCCGATTGAGATGAAATTTTCTACACGTCTTCCTTTCATTCCTGTGCAACCGACTGTAATAGTTTCTTAGTGTAAAATCTTCTACTTATTTAATAACATTTACTTTTTCATTTTTCATTATATAATTTCTATATAGCAGGGGGACTTCACTCTAGAAAAGTTATTTCAAGGGGCATAACTTTTAATAACATTTCTATATACTTTATAGTCATATTGTTGGACTTACTTGCACTATTGTTAAACTCTTTGTCTATAGTTATTTTCAGGCATATGAGTTATAATAAATAATGATATAATCTTTAAGGCATTTTCAAAGTTTTCATAAAAATAATGCATAATGCATAACATTGTAACCCATCTTTTTCTGCTTAAAGAACTTATCAACTGTCATGTCGGTGATTAAAAACAGTTTTCATTAAAAATAATGAATGGTGTGTGGAAGGACATTCTTTTAAGTTACTGTGCGCCAGGAGCTGGGCGAAACCACGCCGGGTCAGATAGATAGACAGACAGACAGATAGTCGGGAACGGAAGCTTATTTGACTACTTATATGAATTAAATGACATGCTCCCCACCAGGGACTGGGTGAAGCCGGGCCGGGTCAGACAGACAGACAGATAGACAGACAGACAGTCGGGAACGGGAGAGCTTATATGACTACGTATATGAATTAAATGAGATGCTCCCCACCAGGGACTGGGTGAAGCCGGGCCGGGACAGACAGACAGATAGACAGACAAACAGATAGTCGGGAACGGGAGAGCTTATATGACTACGTATATGAATTAAATGAGATGCTCCCCACCAGGGACTGGGTGAAGCCGGGCCGGGTCAGACAGACAGATAGACGAGACAGACAGATAGTCGGGAACGGGAGAGCTTATATGACTACTTATATGAATTAAATGAGATGCTCCCCGCCAAGGACTGGGTGAAGCCGGGCCGGGTCAGCCAGACAGACAGACAGACAGACAAACAAGCAGACAGACAGACTGATAGATAGATAGATCCCCTCCAGGGCCTGGGCGAAGCCGGGCCGGGTCAGCTAGTATAATATATATATTTATTTAGGTACCAAAGTACAATTATTTACAATTGAAGAACTCGCTTCTCAGTGGCACAAACTGTTGTGCGGATAATAATACGGGCGAGTTTATATACCCTAAACAAACAAACAAAAAGACACAATTTTCGAATGAATATTCTCTCTTCCCCACTCCCCCACAACCTCCGACTATTTCCTTGTTGCACTGTGCCTGACGTATAAAACATGAGAAGAGCAAAGCTGGAGTATGTCGTAACAATGGGAAGGTTGGTGGCAGGGGTTAGGAAGGAGGAGACAAAGAGAGAAGTCGCTGGACAGTTTGAAATCATAGCAATCAATAGAAATCATAGCAGGAACGCCTGTACAAGAAATGGTTCGCAACACAAGAGACAGAAGGCTGTGGACGACATGATCACCAAGGCAACACAGCGTGGACTAACAAGAAGAAGAAGAAGCAGCAGCAGAAGAAGATAAAAGGACTGCTATTATTTAGCTAAGACAATACATACCCTCTAGACACTGGCAAATACGTGCAGGCACGTTCGTAGTCCTGTGTTTAGTTAAAAGAATGTCAGGTGAATATTTGTTCTTTCTGTGATTGATCTGCTCCTGCCTTACTTGTGGCGTAGAGAAAAACAGATGCGGTCCAGCATATTTACCGAACACACACGTGCGTACGCGCTGGCAATTTCATTGTGGTTATACATAGTTAACAATGGGTTTAAAATAGTTGCTTCTGCCTTTCTTCTCTCTTCTTCCATGAAACCAAAGGTTTAGAGGGGCTTTAACACCTTGTACCCCATACTAAACTAATTCGCAATAACAATTAATATGAGCTATAGTACTCTACAGCTGAAGGTGTTCATACACTGTTGCAGAAAGCAATTTTAAACTAAGCAATTTTACGATCAGTAGTTTGCCATTGCTTTCTGAATGAGAAGTCACATATAAGTCCCACTGACTTGTGTAAGCAATGAACCCACTACTGGGTCATCAGCGCACAGGAGGTTTAAGAGCGAGCGTTCCTAATCTTTCAGCCACGCTGACCTCTAATAGTGAACTACTAACATTTAAACAATTTCAAATAACGACGACACAGTAGGCATACATAACCGTCTTGGATTCGTTGGTCGTATACAGAGTATCTGGTCACCGTATGGCGAGTTCCTTGGTACACCATGAGTTGGCTGCTGTGAATCCACTGGACGCCTGAGTTTTCACCCTTTAAGCCCAATGCATTGGCGTTCAAGTCGTTAAAGCCAATAAAAGGGCTTGCATCTGTTGGAGTCTGGTTTAGAAACTTGTCTCCCGGCCTTAGTACTATCTCCACGAGGACTGTGTTGCGACCTCTTCTGTCCGTGTTTCCTATATAGATTTGAGATAGTTCATTGTCAACAATGCCTCTCCTTGAATATTAAGACAACAGTTAACAATGGTAATATGAAATAAAAATGTGACACCAAAATGTGAAATGGAAATCGAAGAGAAAATTCTTAACCAGGTGGATAATTTTAAATCCCCAGGAGCATTTATAACATCTGATAACAGAGATTAAGAGCAGAATTTTTTTTTTTTTTTTTGCATATCCTTTACAGGACTTAGCTGTCAACACCAGCATCTTTCAGCTGTATGTTGATTTCTTGGCAAGATTACGCTCAGTAGTTTGCCATTGCTTTCTGAGCGGCCGGCTCACATACCCCGTAAGTTATCGATGCGATTCGAACCACCGCTGATTCTTACCGTCATCACGTTAACCCACGAGAGTATACGAGATTACGGAGAAAACTCATAACCTCTAAGCCACGAAGCCGGCAAGAGCAGAATAGGATAAGCAAAAGCTACATTTCAGAAAATGAAAAGTATCTTATGCAATAAGTCACTATCAATGAATGTAAGAAAGAGAGTGCTGAAGTTTTATATAGAACCTGTTTTGTTGTATGGCAGTGCGTCATGGAATGTAAATGAACAAATTAGGAAGAACTTGGAAGTAACAGAGATGTGGTTCCTAAGACGAATGTGTGCGAATTTCTTGGACTGCCAGAGTAACTAACAACGACTGTCTGAAAGAGGCTAGTGAAACTAGATCATACAGAGATGTGGTTCCTAAGACGAATGTGTGCGAATTTCTTGGACTGCCAGAGTAACTAACAACGACTGCCTGAAAGAGGCTAGTGAAACTAGATCATTATATACAACAATAAGAAAAAGACAAACACCTTTCTTTGGTCATGTGATGAGAAGAGGGGCATTGGAGAACATCGTGACTATTGGAAAGATGGAGGGAAAGAGAGGCAGGGGCAGACCAAGAGCAATAATGCTGGGTGGACTTAGACTGTGGCATTGTGGAATATCAGCAGCAGAGTTGATCCAGAACACCGAAAACCGGGATATGTGGAGAGACATGAACGCCTACGCCAGCTGGCATGACACTTGATGACGAGGATGATTGTCAACAGGCGCCAATCCAAATCTGGTGGACGCAGGTGAAAACAGAATGAGTTAAACTCAACGATCCGTTATATTTTGCGAAAGTAAACACACATACATACCGAGACACTGACCTCTCGTTAAAGAGACCTGAAAATATAAACTAGACACGGACCTCTCCTTACAAAAGTCAGAAGGTTTAGGCTTCAGACATTGACCTCCCGTTACGAACAAATGCAAATACAAATTTCAGACACTTACCCCTCGTTACGAACATCAGAAAATATAAACTTCAGACACTTGCCTCTCATTACGACATATGAAAATATAAACTTCACACACTTGCCCCTCGTTACGAACATCTGAAAATATAAACTTCAGACACTTGGCCCTCGTTACGAACATATGAAAATATAAACTTCAGATACTTGCCCCTCGTTACGAACAAAAGGAAATATGAACTCCAGGCACTGACCTCTCGTTACGAACACCTGCAGACATTTACCTCTCGTTTCAGACAACTGGAAATATAAATTTCAGACACTTACCTTCGTTACGATCACCTGAAATTATAAACTGTAAACGCTGACCTATTGTTATGTAATAGATTACTACACTATCCCCAGCTGCCCTTATTACACATGTTATATTTATGACAATACAGTTTTCAATTACCTTAATCTCTTGCTATTCTACAGGCTTTCTCTTGCAGCCTTTGTGCTGTTTCTGGTCGGTGCAATAATATCTGCGTACTGTAGGTGCAAAGACTCTCCATACAAGAAGCTACACTCTGAGTCCGGACTCGAACCTCGAAAATGGGGATTAGGTAAGCCGCAAGGTGAAACATAACAATAAACTAATACATTGTAAGGAGGAGGAAATGGGGGGGGGGGGGGGGAAAGCTCCTTAGCGATGTGGTTAAACCACCTGCCTCACGCTTCGAAGGTCGTGGGTTCGCTTTAGAACTCCGTCATTCGATTCATGAGTGCAATATTTGGGGAGACTCTTGGGGGTCGTGATTTGAACTACAGAGCTCGTGGTATGTGTAAACGTTTCGGGCAGGCCACTTTGCAGAGACTTGGCCATGTGAGATAAAACCAGGTGCAATGATTTCGAACCTATCGCCCTTAACTCTTTAAACACCTGTTAAAACAATAAATGGAGATTTGAAACGAGTATATTCTGATGGTTAATACAGCGTTGGATTTATAAATGACAAATATTACTGTTTGTTACTACAAAGAGATTTTCCAGTTTTACACTTCTACATGCAAAGAATTCTGCATTGAGAAGAGTTGATATTAACACTTCAAGATGTGGTGAATTGTAACCTGAAATGTGTTATGTGTTAGTCTTAACGTTTTAACGCTCAGATATTCTGACACGATAAGTCTTGATCTGAACATTTCAACATGCAGAGAATTCTGACATGATAAGTTTTGATCTGAACACTTCAACATGCTGAGAATTCCGACATGAAAATGATTAATATTCTTTAGGAGGCCATGCTGAACATTACAAATACGAAGCCATCATTATCATCATCATCATCGCCGCCATCACCTAGCATGTCCTGTCCAAAACGTCGCTGCCATCAAGACCCCTGAATTTGCATGCCCAGGATGTCTTCAATGTCCTGTTTTCTATCTTTGTCCTGTGGCCACAATTCTGGACATCTAACCAGGAATGGGAAGCGAAGTAGCGAAAGCTAACAGGCTTGCCTGCCAACCTGGTGGTCAAATGTTCGAATATCCGCAGGGTGGGATGTTTTCATTGACCTGGTCTCTCAAGTCGTCCCAGCCTAAAATGAGTATCAGTACATTTCTTGGAAAGCAAAGATTGTGATATTGACCAGATCACCCCTCTAGTGCCGATTGGGGCATATATTTGGGGATTATCACCATATACCCAATACTCTTCGGGGCTTGAAAAGGCGTCCTTTACGTTCTTACTTAAATTATAAGGAAATGGCAACACAACGGTTGCAAACATTGAAATGCTGGCATAAGATCAATACACGATAAACAGTATAGGACTATATAACAGTAAAACCAGCCCTCGTAAAGACTAAACATAACCAAAATCAGTCCTTGTGAGGACTAAACGAGTACAAGGCCAGTCCTTATTAGGGCTAACTGAGTTCAAGACCAGTCCTTTTAGAGCAAGCAACGAAAAACTGGGAGGCTTCTGAATAGACTGGTCTCCCTCAGGACCGACCCTCATCAGGACTAACTCAAGGCAATAAAGAAAAGACCAATGAGCGTGAGCCTCATTAGACTCAACCAAACCCGATGAGCACAGATGGGAATATATAAGCAGTCTTGTTTAGAACTAACTCGAAAGAGAGCAAAGAAATGAAAGATAATCCAAATTTTAAAAAAAGGAACACCAATTGTAAACGACTTGTAGAAGCAGGTTGAGCAAGGCCGAATCAACACCCCCCCCCCCCCCCCCCCCCCCCCCTTTTCCCATCACCTCTCCCCGTAAATATCGAATCGAATCGTAGAGTGCAGCGGGGAAGAGGGGAAGTATGCTAACGATATTCTATGTTATGAAAGAAGGGAGATGGAGTCAGGAAATTAAAAAAAAAAAAACATTGACGTCCACCAAACAATTTCTTGATTTATCATCGTTATCACGTGCCTTGCCAAGTGTCTCAGGCGTTCATGTCTCTCTAAAGATCTCCATCCATCGTTGGTGTTCTGGATCAGCTCTACTGATACAATTCCTTCATGCCATCTTTATTGACGATCAAGCATCGTTACTCTCACATTACACATAATTATCAATTGCGGAACCCTTTGAGGCAACTAAGCCAGTTCATAACTAAACACACACGTATTGTTTGGACCTCGTAGAAGTAGGGGAAGGCAGTTCATAACTAAACACACACGTATTGTTTGGACCTCGTAGAAGTAGGGGAAGGATTTAGAGACTAGAGGACGCACTAGACAACATACACATTGAAAGCTATAGTTACCTACCATGATTCAAACAAGTCATCTCTAAATGACGACAGGTCATCGCTGCAGGAACAAGTGTACTTCGAAGCATGACCAACTAAGACGTCATTTGGAGGTCATTCATTCATTCAGTAGCATGTCCTTTGCAGAACCTCGCTCCCTCAACAACCTTCCGGAAAACCTCTCGATCATAAGCAAGATGTCCCGCGTCCGATACACCCATCTGGAGATCATCCGCCACATCCTGCACCCATCTTCTCTTTGGCCTTCCTCTTCCTCTCTTCCCAGGCATATACCACTTCATTGGTGTTCTCTCCAAACTTTCGTGACGTTTCAAGTGACCAAAATATTTCAATTTTCTTGGTTTTAATAACCAGCCTTCTTCAATATTCAGCTCTTGAAGTATGGATGCATTTGTTCTTGTCTTTACTCAAGATATTCTTAGAACTCATCTATAACATTTATATTCAAAGACATTTATGCGCTGTTCAGCTTGTTTACTAAGTGTCCAGGTCTCACAGGCGTATGTTACAATGGGAAAGCTGCATGCTCTTAAAAATCTAATTTTTGTAGTTCTATCTGTCCTACTCCATAATTTATTCAGTTGTTTTAGTCTTTAAAGAGCCATTGATAGTCGTCGTTTAATTTCTTTCATTGTGTCATTGTTGTTGGTAATCAATGACCCAAGATATTCAAAATTGTCCACCACCTCCAATGTTTCCTCATTAACATATACTCTTTCTCCATAGTAGTTTTATCTGTATGCATTATCTTTATTTTTGTTATGTTAAGATATAAGCTGTGATTTTCACTATTCAATTGCGTTGAGGCTATTAGGTTTTCTATACCATTCTATGTTGTGGATAGCAATACTGTATCATCAGCATACCGAATCTCTGGTATGTCAAAACCACCGATATTTATGGCATCATATAGCTAGCTCCCTGTTTATATCATCTCTTACATTTATCATTATATTTTCGGCGTACAGGTTAAACAAATAGGGGGACAGCACACATCACTGACGGACTCCTTGCTTGATGTCAAACCAATCTGATGTCTGGCTATCTATTCTAACCATTGCTTGTTGTTCTAGATAGAGCATTTTTATGAGTTGTATTACATGTGATGGAAAACCCACATCCTTCACGATTTCCCAAAGTTTCTGATGTTGTACACAATGAAATGCCTTTGAATAATCCACAAAACACGAGAATAGGTTTACATTAAATTCTCTGCGCTTCTCTATTATTAAACGCATATTTAGAATGTGATCTCTTGTTCCTCTTCCTTGTCTAAATCCTTCTTGAACCACATTAATTTCTTCTTCCATTTTCTTCCCATTATGATTTTTAGTAGTAGTTTACTTGCATGACTGATCAGGGCAATAATTCTATAGTTGGTGCATAATTTCAGGTTGCCCTTTTTTGGTATTGGAATGAAGATAGTTCTGTTCCAATCTTTTGGCCATATACCATATTTCCATATCTTTTTACATAATGCGCGATAGATTTGTATGTTTTCTTCTCCTGCCGCTTTAATTAGTTCAGCTGGTATCTCATCACATCCACGTGATTTACGATTCTTCGGGTTCTTTATTGCCCATGCAATTTCATCTAATGAGTGTTCAGGTTCTGTCTCTGCTGTCGTTGGCTCATGTATCTCATTCACAACCTCACTGTCACTCATATCATACATTCCACTGCAGTACTTCTGCCATCTTTCTAGAATTTGTCTAGATTCTGTTAAGGTATTTCCCATCTTGTCACAGGTAACATTCAATTGAGGATGAATAATTCGTGTCAATAACTGCATGTCTTTGAACATTTCGAAATCTCTTCCAGTCTTATGACATTGCTCTATTCTGGTATAGCAGTCTTGTATATAATGATGTTTGTCCTTTCTTGTGTTCTGTCTTATTTCTCAAGTTAAAGATTTATACCCCATCTTGCTGTTATCGGATTCAGAAACTTTCTGCTTCAGTTCCCTTCGTTGTTTTATTAATTTTAACGTGTCTGATGTAATCCATGACTTATGTTGCTTTTTTTTGGTCGGAATTAAATCTTTGGTTGCAGTTATCAAGATATCTCTAACTTGTACTGCCAGTTCATCAGGCGTAGTTTCCTCTTGTACAGACATCAAAACCCCAAAACGATTCCTCACTTCTACGTTGTATGCATCTGGTATTTTTGTGAGATCAAAACGAAGTGGCCTTGGTTCTCGGGTAAGCTTGTTGAGTTTTAATTTCAGATCTGCTTCTAATAACTGATGATCTGTATCACAGTCTGCACTTCGTAGGATTTTTGCAGATGTTATGCTTGATCCCCATCTTCTTTGTATTAAAATATAAGCTATCTGATCTTTGGTAATACTGTCCAGGACTTCCATGTGAGAAGTCTTCTTGGGTGTTGTTTAAAAAGTGTGTTGGCTATCGTCAACTCATTTTCTGTGCAACATTCAATTAATTTGTCTCCTGCATCATTTCTATTTCCCAATCACAATTATCCTAAAACGTGTCTCTCATGTCCAGCTCTTCTTGTACCTGCATTTGCATTAAAATCTCCCATTATTATTGCTATATTATTATGACCAATCTTATTTAATGTTTCTTGCAGCGTGTTGCACAAAAATCTTCAAGGTCGCCCTCCTCTAAATTCCCTGTCGGTAACTATAGCTTTCAAATGTTATGTTGTCTAGTGCGTCCTTTAGTCTCTAATTCCTTCCCCATACTTCTCAAAGCGCCAGTCGTTACTCTTGGTCTGCTTCTACCTCATCTACCGCTGATTTGTCCACGCATCATGATATTCTCTGATATCTCTCTCCTAATGATACGACCAAAACACCGCTTGTCTCTAGTAAGCAGTGTAATCTTTTATTAGCCTCTCATTTATTGTTAGTTTCTCTGGCCATCCAATGTATTCGCAGCATTGTCTCAGAAACTACCCCACCGCTGCCTCTAAGTTCTTCATTCTGTACACTAAATGATGAGTTCATTGGTTATTCAATAAATTACGCTAAAACACTTTTTTTTACTCATTCTATACAAATCAAAGTTCATTGTTTACTCCATACATTGCGTAGTTTTCAAAATAAAAATTAGTGTTTTGTGAGCTGATATGATATGTTTACTCACTAAGAGAACTGCTTATTCGCATGAGAAGTAGACAGTCCACATTCTTTGGGCATGTCACGAGAAGAGGAAAGCTGGAATATCTAGTCACAAAGGGAGGTTGGAGGGGAAGACAGGCAGGGGAAGACCGAAAGTGAAGATGGTGGATAGTTTGATATCATGGCATGGAGGAGCGGCGGCATCAGAAATGATTGGAAGCACAAGAAAAAGAAGATTGGATAGACATGATCACAAACGCCACACAGCATGGGCTGTAAGAAGAAGAAGAATATTTAGTGATGTGTTGAAGAAAGAATTAGTACAAGTTTTGAATGATGTAATTCTTTCTTGATATAATCACAGATAAAGATTTATGCCAGTCCAGTCTCAAGCAGATCCAGATTGTTCACACAGCACGCCCTTTCATGTATTCTTACCGCGATCACGGCAGCAGTTTAAAAACAGTGATCGTTGATAAAACAGATGCGTTTGCTGCCAAGCAATCCAAATCGACAAACGAAACATGACCAGTAATGTAGATGTTTTAAACACGATGTATTATAAAACAGTTAGCTGCACGTTATTGGACGTTGCAATCAACCCCAGCAATTACTGGCAGTTTGTGATTTTGTAGGCAATGTTTACACACAATAGTTCGATGTATTATAAAGGAAACATAAATTAGTACCTTCATGTACTGCTAATGTTTATTGTTTGTTTTGTTTTCTAAAGGAAATATGTATAAGCCTCATGAGCTATGATCAGGATATATAGTGTCTATTGATTTTTCAGATATTTGTATTTGTTTATTTGTATTTCCCCGCAATATGATATTTTACTCTAGTACTCATTCATAGGAAAGTATATTGTTATATTTTTACAATATAATATAGAGTTAGTGTTATTATATATTTAGTTAGTTTGTTAATCGCGGTACAACTTCACGATAAGGGTCGCCCATTATGCTCCGTTCCTGTGCCAATGAATATCACACGAAATGCTCCTCACTGTCCCATGTGAAAAGTGGAACATATGTATATATAAGATTTGAGAATAATAAAGAATATTTACTGGAACCAAGTAGCAGCAATTAAAATGGGAAATAAAGAGGGTAGTTACGAACAGATAAAGCTAGGAGTACGATAGGGGTGTGTCTTGTCACCAGATCTCTTCTCCCTATACAGCGAACTAATAATGAAAGAGATCGAAGAGACACCAGGAATAGTAGTTGGAGGTTTTAATATAAATAATATACGCTATGTAGATGACATAGTATTGATGGCAGATAATTCAACAGACCTACAACAATTGCTGAACATTGTGGTAACAGAGAGTGCAAGGAAAGAACTCTCCTTGAATATCAAGAAAACAGTAACAATGGTGATATCAAAGAAAATGGTGGACACCATAATGTGAAATAGAAATAGAAGGGAAAATTCTTAACCAAGTGGATAATTTTAAATACCTAGGGGAATTTATAACATCAGATGGAAGATGCACAACACAGATTAAGAGCAGAATAGGGCAAGCAAACGCCGCATTACAGAAAATGAAGAGTTTCTTATGCAATAAGTCAGTGTCACTGAATGTAAGAAAGAGAGTGCTGAAATGCTATGTAGAACCAGATTTGCTGTATGGCAGTGAATCGTGGAATGTAAATGAACAAATTCAGGAGAAATTAGAAGCAACAGAGATGTGGTTCCTGAGACGAATGTTGCGAATTCCTTGGACTGCCAGAGTAACTAACAACGACTGCCTGAACAGGCTAATGAAACTAGAACATTGTATACAACAATAAGAAAGAGACAAACGGCTTTCTTCTGTCATGTGGTGAGAAGAGAGGTATTAGAGAACATCGTGACAACTGGAAAGATCGAGGAGAAGAGAGGCAGAGGCGGACCAAGACAAATGATGCTGGATGGATTGAGACGGTGGCATGGATGAATATCATCAGCACAGATGATTCAGAACACCACAGAACGAGATCCGTGGAGAGCCATGAACGCCTACTCCAGCTGGCAAGGCACTTGATGATGATGATGGTGGGTATGCGAGCGCGCGCGCGAGCATATATAAAGTTCCATTCTGCAGATCAACAGTAACTTATGCAATATGTCACTCTAAACAACTGTCAGAAAGATACTGCTGAGATTTTGTATAGAACTTATTCTACGGTATAGCAGTGAATCATGAAACGTGCAAGCACAAATTAGGAAAAGCGTCGAATCTGGAAGATGTCATAAAAGAAACCCTCAAACAGGACATCCTGATTGTGCTGGGAGACTTCAGTGCAAGAATAGGTAGAGAGCAAACTCATAAAAAGGTAGGAAAGCCTACATACAACTTCAAATGACAATGGATGGAGAGTCATCAACCTGGCAGAATCCAAAGGACTGCAGATCAGCAGTACCAGACTGCAAAGAACGGATATATATATATAAACAAACTTGGAAATCGTGTGACAAGAGAACCTATATTCAAATAGATCACATTTTAATTAACAACAAAAATGCATCAAACATACAGCAAGTCAGAAGTTATAGAGGAGCTGAGTGCCACAGCAACCACTTCCTTGTCGGAGCAAAATTTAAAATAAAACTTAAGAGAGCTTTCTATGCTAAACTACAAAGGTTACACCCCCCCCCCCCCCCCCCAAAAAAAAAAGACAAAAATGGGAATATGATACATACCAATGAGGAAATGTGTAACACATGAAAAGAATTACTAAATTGTGAAGCTCCAAATAACACTTACCCACAGGAAGCGGATCCAACGTGTGAACCACAAATTGAAGAACCTACTTTTGAAGAAATCCTATATGTAATAACACGACTTAAAAACAATAAAACAACTGGGGCTGATGGAATTGCTGCTGAATTTATAAAGGCAGGCGGCCACGCATTACATCTAAAGCTATACGAACTAATAATAAATATCGGGAGGACAGAAGAATTACCCCATGACTGGAAAGAGTCATTATTGATACCTATCTTTAAGAAAGGAGACAAGTTCCAATGTGAAAATTATAGAGGAATATCACTCCTATCCACAAGCTATAAGATACTATCCGCGGTATTACTAAATAGACTAAAACCATATTCAGAAGACATATTAGGTGACTACCAGGCGGGTTTCAGACAAAACAGATCAACAATAGATCAGATATTTATCTTACGACAAATAGCCGAGAAAAATTGGGAATATAAAAGAGATCTCCATAACATTTTTGTGGATTTTAAAAAGGCTTATGATAGTGTCCATAGGAATAGTCTATGGAATGCTATGCAGGAATTTGGAATACCAAGGAAGTTAATCAACATGACCAGACTATGCATGGAAGATACTTATAACATAGTAACATGTAAAGGCAGGAAATCAGACCCTTTCCAAATAACATCTGGCTTGAAACAGGTTGATGCACTATCGCCGCTCCTTTTCAATCTGACTCTAGAGAAAACTGCAAGGAAGGTAAAGGGGGAATGTGCTATTGGAGGAACATCCAGACTGCTTGGTTATGCAGATGATATAGATATTATAGGGGAAAATGAACAAAAGACAGTGGAAATATTGACTCACTTAAAGGAAAAAGCTCAACAAATGGGGCTGGTTATCAACCAAGATAAGACAGAATATATGGTAATTTCAAGAGAAGGAACGGCTAAAAACTCTGGCCACATACAAATAGATAATATGACCATTAAAAGAACGGAAACATACAAATACCTGGGTACAATCTTCAACTGCTCCAACATAATAAGGGAAGAAATACAAGCTAGAATCAACTCTGGAAATAAGATATACTATGCACTACACCATCTACTAAAATCAAATGCGCTATCTCGTAACACCAAGATCACAATATACAAAACACTGATCAGACCAGTTGTGCTGTATGGCTCTGAAACCTGGAGTACAACTAAAGGAGACGAAGCCTTGTTACAAACCTTTGAGAACAAAGTCTTAAGACGCATCTTTGGGCCCATTAGAGATACACAAAGTGGAGAGTGGAAAAGAAGAAGCAACAAAGACATTTATGATCTGTTTAAATCCCCGCTAATCACTGGTATCATGAAGGCTAATAGGCTGCAATGGCTTGGGCATATACAAAGAATGGAAGATAATAGGGAAACAAAACTCGCTTACACTCAAGAAATAAATGACCGTAGACCCCGAGGTAGACCAAGAAGACGGTGGAGAGATAATATACATACAGACCTACAAGCACTTAGAGTCAACGACTGGCAAGAGAAGGTCCACCAGAGAGACGAATGGAGACGGCTTGTATCTGCAGCAAAGAACCTAAATGGCTCGGAATGCTGAAGAAGAAGAAGAAGTCGAATGTTGCGAATACCTTTTACAGTCAGAATAATTGACAACAATTGCCTAGTTAACGACATTATAACAGGACTTGTTATATGTTATATAATCCTGATAGTTCTGCTTTAATATTTACAACTTTTCATTATGTTACTTAATGTTATTGATATTCTTTTTTATAAGTATGATATAATGTTGTTTGTCACAATATTTATTTATCCTGTCTTTTTTAAAGGACAGCCTAATTTAAGATATTTTCCATTATTGCTGATTCATTGTGTTGATGAATATTTTCCATTGCTATGAAACCATTGATGTTCATAATTCTTGCACTCAAGTAAATCACATTGTATATTATGCTTCTGACAATCAGCACTATCGGTTTTTCTGCTGCAAAATACGTTATTTCTAGTTGCAATCTTGAAAATGTTGTATTGCAAGGAACCTATGGTTCGGCGGTGGTTTTAAAAGGAGGGTATTATTACCTGCCTTGAAATTATCCCTGCATTGCGATTATTAGACGTGGTATATGATAACCTGCCACAGGCAGTGATTTACTGCTTATTATTACCTGGCCTATTCTCGTTGGAGCATTCAACATTATATATATATATATATATATATATATATATATATATATATATATATATATATATATATATATATATATATATATATATATATATATATGTCTTCTTTTCAAGTTTTGATCCCATTTCAGCGTCCAATCTTCTGTTATCCCGTATGAAATTGTTTTGATGTCATCTTTGTGAAGACCTATAAATATTTTGTTGCAATTTATTCTGTCTTGATGTGTCTCTTTCTCTGTCTTTGCACTGCCTCCAGTTTCTACACGCGTTGGTTTCCATGCTCTCTGCACTGAACATTCTCGCAAGTATACATCTGTAGTAGGTTATTTTTTTCTTTCTTTCTTTTTGTTCGCTCGCTTTGAACTCAAGCGTAGTCCACTCTGGACTGATGTTTGCGTGTGGGCTAGCTTTCCCTGATATCAGTGTCCCTCCCCAACAGACGAAACCACTCCGACTTCTGAGGTACTTGTAATTTACATCTCTGAGTCAAGGACGAGAAGCTAACATTTTAGTTCAATAGACCGATGTAGATATTGAACCCGCTACCTCAGCACACCGGAAGTTTAAGAACGAACGCTCTTATCCATTTGGCCATGCTGACCTCATTTGTCGTAGTAAGAAAGATCTCTTCTGCCTTATCCTTTATCTGACCTACTGTATAATGTTGCCTTCCGTAGAGCTGGAATTGTTGCCAGGAAATCGGTTAAAGCTTTCTGCACCTGTGGCAGGCTATCGTATACCACGTCTAATGATCGCAAGGCAGGGATAATTTCTGCCGTGGAAAGATGCTATTTTCCCTCATACCAGAAACTTGAATGGTTTCAACGGGTTTAAAGGCGAGAGGATAGTCTTCATTTAGGGATTTTATTCCATATTGCCCGGTCTTTTTCCTCGAAAGGTCACAAGCGTCGCACAAAGTACGAACTCTGTACTCCAACAACGACCTCTAGAAGTCTCCGAGAAAATTGCACGCATGAACCGATATTGGATGGATTGCGAAGGTGGCATGGATAAATATCAACTGAAGAGTTGATTCAGAAAACCAAAGACCGAGATCTGTGGAAAGTCATGAATGCCTAAGCCAGCCGGCATGGAACTTGGTGATGATGAACCGAATCGAACCCTCAACATTCTGAGCGCTAGGCAGGCGGTTTGACCACTTCGTCACGCCCTAGCTAGAAAATTTAAGGCTGTAGGCACACACGACTTCATCCCTGAAATCTAGTCAGTTGCCGTTAAATAGTGAGGGTCGCCTGCAATGGATCTCCTGCACTCTCTTGTTCACTGTCAAGATAGTGCAGTTTAACCTCCTCTTTCCAGAGTAGTTCATCTCTTGGTGTTACCCTCCTTTTAAAACCGCCGTCTTCTTCTTGCAAGTTTGTCCGCCTTATTTTTCCATCGTATGGTTCAAAGCAAGGTGTTCGCTTTTTTGGAGCCAAATATAGCACAGAGGCTAGCATGCTTGCTTTCTGACCCGGTGGTCATGTGTTCGAATATCCCTAGAGACCAGAAGTGTTTTAAAAAACTGACCTAGGTTCCCAGGTCGACCCCGCCTAAATGGGCACCAGGAAATATTATGGGAAGTACAGGCGTTCTATGGAACTTTGACCACATGACATATCTAGTGCTGATTGGTCTATGGATTATATGCATGTAGTATATGTAGTTATACATGGTGTATTTTTAATGACTGTGCAGTTTTTGAAAATACTGCCGTTCCAAGTTTTGTATTTATCTATTATGTTGCATTGTGTTGCATGAATTCCTCGGTAGGTAAATACAAAACTTGGAACGGCAATATTTTCAAAAACTGCACTGCCATTAAAATACACCCTATATATAGTACATGTATTCATGTGTAATACCATATAGTATATGTAGTTATATGTAATAGTATACAGTATATAAATGGTCTAACACTATATAATTTACAACCTCAAGGTGTACAAAAGAATATTTTACTTATACCTATCAGATAATACAATAGGCACCAGAAAGGTAACAATCTGCAGGCACTCCCGATTCAAATATGTCACCTTCAAATGATGCCATTGGCTCAATGGAGAAACAAGTGTACACTACCTGTGCCTTCAGTGCGACTGTGGTCACATTTTGCGGTAAACAAACGTTGAACATAGCAGTTTGAAATATAAAGTCATGCTGGTGTGTGGTCACATAAAGCTTTCATTATTAATATTGTTTTATGTGTTTTGTAGTTACTTTTTTCCACTATTTATATGAGTGCCGATCAATACTTATGAATTTATTTCTTATAGTATTTAATAGTCTCAAGGATACCCCCGAAATTGCACATTTGGTGCATTGCATATAACAAGATGGAATCATGCAATTATGTCTCATTTTTAAATGTACGTAATATACTTCGTTGTCAACAATTTCAACCAAATTCCGAGATGGGTGATGACTGGGATAACATTCTAGAACTGTCAATAAAAACTTTGGTTGATTCATTGTTACATGGAGAAATGTGGTTGAGAGGTTTTATTGTGACAGGAAGTGATGCAGTTGAGAGGTTTCATTGTGACAGGAAGTGATGCATTTGAGAGGTGTCATTGTGACAGTGAAACATTTGGTTGAGATGTGTCATTGTGACAGGAAGAGATGTAGTTGAGGGGGTTCATTGTGACAGGGAGAAATTCGATTGAGAGGTTTCATCATTATAGGAAGAGATGTAGTTGAAAGGTTTCATTGTGACAAGAAGAGATGTAGTTGAGAGGTTTCATTGTGACAGGAGGAGATGTAGTTGGGAGGTTTGATTGTGACAGGAATAGATGTAGTTGAGAGGTTTCATTATGACAAAGAGAAATGTGGTTGAGATGTTTTATTGTAACTGGGAGAAATGTAGTTGAGAGGTTTCATTGTGACAGGGAGAAATGCAATTAAGAGGTTTCATTACGACAGGGAAAAATGCAGTTGAGGTGTTTAATAATGACAGGGAGAAATGTAGCAGAGAGTTTTGAGTTTGACAAGGAGAGGTTTCAGTGTGATTCATTGCTTCATTGTGATCTTCATCTTCATTGTCTTCAAAATTTGCAGAAGCAATTATGATCAATCAACGCAAGCCAGAATTGTGCAAACAGAAAGACATGTTAGTCAGCTTAAAATTACCGTGGTAGATAATCGACATTACTGTGCGAACATGTGTATATTTCAACTTGAAGGATTTATCTAATTAATTCACGTAAGTTGTGTGATTGCTGCAGTATGTACCTGACGAGATGCAGCGAAATATGCCAGGCAATAAATCGTGCAATACACATGTATTTATTTCTATTCATTTGTCAACATGCAATACGTACGATAAGACTGTGGTCAAAAGTGATTGCCTTCCCTGATATGTCAGCCTGTTGTGTGTATCAGTAGTTTTCCAGTTGGAGAATACATCATGGAAATTGGCTTTCACTATGGCATTATTCACTCAATACTGGCTATTACTGCGGCATTGCTCACTCAGTACTGGCTATGGCATTGTTCACTCAGTACTACATTAGGCATTCCGTGTCCATGACTACATATCTTAGCTACAGGGTTCAATTCGCCGATTTGTGCAGTGATTATGATCTCCCCCAATAATCACACATCTCTCTCTATACATATATAGTGCATGTTATTTACAGGACGTTGTGATCAACCCCAGCCCCAGGTTTATTTCATAGGCAATTTTACTTTCAGTAGTTTGCCATTGCATTCTGAACGAGAAGTGAACATTTAAATCCACATGATCGATGTAGGGAATTAATCCACACCTTGTAATCAGTGCACCGGACGGTTGTGGGAGAGCGAACTTATCCTTTCGACCATGCCATCCTCATACATATTGCTGGCACCTTGCCGTCTTGACAGACGATAGTTTGTAAAATGGAGTTACATCGCTTCATAACACAAAGCCTGGGCTAAATTTAGATACCATGTGTTGCCCATGCATGATCCCTCTCTTGTCAGGCTTAGTTTACTCCAGGGGAAAGGTAACACCAATACGTCTGGAACAAGGCAAGCTACAGAAGCTGCCGGATCTGCAAAGCAATACTCTAACTGTCCGCCTGTTGGAGCTTCCATACTAGACCAGTTGCCGACCAAGGCTTACGGCCTGGCTGCCCTGCCATGACATTTAGTCTTAAGGTTGCATTGCTTTGCGCTGGGGTAAGTCTTGTACACTCCCACTAGCACTCCTCCGCCCGGAGCCGTTGATACAATATAGGGTGTCCGATTTGGTAAGCACCGCCCAACATTCGGCGCTGTCATACAGTAGCTCAGTCATATCTGACTAAGACCCCCCCCCCCCTTTCTCTCTCTCTCTCTCTCTCTCTCTCTCTCTCTCTCTCTCTCTCTCTCTCTCTCTCTCTCTCTCTCTCTCTCTCTCACACACACAGACACATACACACAGAGGGTGTTTGTAAAGTCACACCACACTTTGTATATAGAACAGCTGTTTGTTGGAGAGTATGTTTTCCGTCTTGCAAACTATATGTGTGTGTGTGTGTGAGAGAGAGGGAGAGAAAGAGAGAGAGAGAGAGAGAGAGAGAGAGAGAGAGAGAGAGAGAGAGAGAGAGAGAGAGAGAGAGAGAGAGAGAGAGAGATTTGGGCACCCCTAAGACAAACACTATTGTATATGTGAACTGAGATTTACAGTATACAAAGATTATATTATAGTGTCTTGACACTAATCAATAAACATGACACTAACTATGATGTACATAGAAATATTTTATGTAAATAAAGTGTAACACAATAAGGAATTGGTGTTCTGAATCAACTATGCTGATGATATTCTTCCATGACACTGCCTCAGGCCATCCAGCATCATTTGTCTTGGAAGAAAACTTGTTGCCTCGTTCTTATCTATATCTATAAAACAAAGTGTATGTATATGTGTATGTATATATGTATGTATGTAAATATGTATGTCCTTTATTTGTTCGCGAACGGCCCATCCGATTGAGATGAAATTTTCTACACGCCTTCCTTTCATTCCAGAGCTGTCAACTGTCATAGTTTTTTTTTCCTTCTTCCTCCTCCTCCCTCCTCCCCCTCCCAAAATACGTCATCATCATCATCATCATCAAGTGCCGTGCCGGCTGGCGTAGGCGTTCATGGCTCTCCATAGATCTCGGTCTTTGGTTTTCTGGATCAACTCTGCTGCTGATATTCCTCCATGCCACCGTCTCAATCCATCCAGCATCACTTCTCTTGGTCTACCTCTGCCTCTCTTCCCTTCGATCTTTCCAGTTGTTCTCCAATGCCTCTCTTCTCATCACATGACCGAGGAAAGCTGTTTGTCTCTGTCTTATTGTTGTATATAATGTTCTAGTTTCATTAGCCTGTTTCAGGCAGTCGTCGTTAGTTACTCTGGCAGTCCAAGGAATTCGCAACATTCGTCTCAGTAACCACATCTCTGTTGCTTCTAATTTCTTCAAAATACGTACGTAAATATATGATGATGATGATGAAAGAATCCCCGAACCAAAACGCTAGGGAAAGGGAAGAAAATGACGTGACTACACAGAATCGTCACACGGCAATCATCATCATCAAGTGCCGTGCCGGCTGGCGTAGGCGTTCATGGCTCTCTGTAGATCTCAGTCTTTGTTTTTTTTAATCAACTCTGCTGCTGATATTCCTCCATGCCACGGCAATATCAATAACAATTCATCTTTTTATGTGTAAGGAAGTTATCTACAGTCGTGTAGAAGGGAAGAACTAGACGAGTATGAATTCGGAATGGCGAACTCTCTCCCCCTCTCTTCTCCTCCCTCTACCTCCTCCCTCCACCCTTCTCCTCTTCCTCCTCCCTCTCATCCCTCTCCCTCCTACCTCCTCCTTCTCCCTCTTCCTTCTCCCTCTTCCTCTCCCCTTCTCCTCCATCCTCCTCCCTCCTACTCCCTCCGCCTCCTCCCCCCTCCTCCCTCATCTTCCCTCCTCCTCCCTCTCCCTCCTCATCCCTCCTCCTCCTGCCTCCCTCCTCCTCCTGCTGCCTCCTTCTCCCTCATCATCCTCCCTCCTCTTTCTCCCTTCTTCTCCCTCTTCCCTCTTCCTCCTCCTACCTCCTCCCTCCTCCTCCCTCTACCTCCTCCTCCTCCCTCCATCCTCCTCCTCCCTTCTCCTCCTCTTCCTCCTCCCTTTCCTTCCTCCTCCTCCTCCCTCTACCTCCTCCTCCCCCTACCTCTTTCCTCCTCCCTCCTCCTCCTCTTCCACCTCCCTTTCCTTCCTCCCCTCCTCATTCTCCCTCCTTCCTCTCCCTCCTTCCTCCTCCTCCTTCCTTCTTCTCCTTCTGCCTCCTCCCTCCTCCTCTCCCCTCCTCCTCCCTCCTCCTCCTTCTCCTCCTCCCTCCTTCTCCCTTCTTCTCCTCCTCTCCCTCCTCCTCCTACCCTCTTCCTCTTCCCCTCCTCCCTCTCCCTCCTCCATCCTCCTCCTCCCTCTTCTCCTCCTCCCTCTTCCTCCTCCTTCCTCTTCCTCCTCCTTCATCCTCCTCCCTCTTCCTCCCTCTCCCTCCTCCATCCTCCTTCCTCTTCCTCCTCCTTCTTTCTCCTCCTTCTTCTCCTCCCTCCTCCTCCCTCTTCCTCCTCCTCCTACCTCCTCCCTCCTCCTCCTCTCTCCTCCTCCCTCCTCCCTTTTCCTCCCTCCTCCTCCTCCCTCTACCTCCTCCCTCCTCCTCTCCACTCTTCCTCCTACCCTCTTCCTCTTCCCTCCCCCTCCTCCCTATCCCTCCTCCTCCCTTCACATTCCTCCTCCTCCCTCTTCCTCCTCCTCCTCATCCTCCTTTTCTCTCCTCCTTCTTCTTCCTCCCTCCTCCTCCTCCTCCCTCCTCCCCTCCTCCTTCCTCATCCTCCCTCTCCTCCTCCTCCCTCCTCCTCCTCCCTCTACCTCCTCCCTCCTCCTCCCTTCACATTCCTCCTCCTCCCTCTTCCTCCTCCTCCCTCCTCCTCATCCCTCCTCCTCCCTTCTCCTCCCTCTACCTCCTCCTCCCTTCACATTCCTCCTCCTCCCTCTTCCTCCTCCTCCCTCCTCCTCCTCATCCCTCCTTCTCCCTCCTCCTCCTTCTTCCTTCCTCCTCCTCCTCCTCCTCCCTCCTCCCCCTCCTCCTTCCTCATCCTCCCTCTCCTACACCTCACTCCTCCTCCTCCCCTCTACCTCCTCCCTCCTCCTCCCTTCACATTCCTCCTCCTCCTCCCTCCTCCTCATCCCTCCTCCTCCCTCCTCTTCCTCTCTCCTCCTCCCTCCTCCTCCTCCCTCCTCCTCACCACTCCTCCTCCCTCCTCCTCCTTCTTCCTCCCTCCTCCTCACTCCTCCCCCTCCTCCTTCCTCCTCCTCCCTCTCCGCCTCCTCCCTCCTCCTCCCTGTACCTCCTCCTCCTCCCTCCTCCTCCCTCTACCTCCTCCCCCTCCTCCCTTCTCATTCCTCCTCCTTCCTCTTCCTCCTCCTCCCTCCTCCTCCTCTCTCCGCCTCCCTCCTCCTCCTCCCTCTACCTCCTCCCTTCACATTCCTCCTCCCTCCTCCTCCTCCCTCCTCCTCCACCCCTCCTCCCTTTCCCTCCTCCTCCTCCCCCTCCATCTCCTCCTTCTCCCTCCTCCTTCTCCCTCTTCCTCCTCCCTCTTCCTTCTCCCTCCGCCTCCTCCCTCCTCCTACTCTCTCCTCCTCCCTCCTCCTCCCTCTCCCTCCTCCTCCCTCTCCTCCTCCTGCTCCCTTCTCCTCCTGCGTTCTCCTCCTCCCTCCTTCTCCCTCCTCCTCCCTCTTCCTCCTCCCTCCTCCTCGCCTCCTCCTCCACCCTACTCCTCCCTCCTCCTCCTAATCCCTCCTCCTCCCTCCTCCTCATCCCTCCTCCTCCTGTGTCCTCCCTCCTCTTCCCTCCTCCACCTCCCTCTTCCTCCTCCCTCCTACATTTACCCAAGACAGAAAGACAGTCAGACAGATAGTCGGGAACGGGATCTTATATGACTACTTATATAATTTAAATGAGATGCTCTCCACCATGGGCTGGGCCGGATCAGACAGACAGACAGACAGATAGATAGATAGACAGACAGACAGACAGACAGACAGACAGACAGACAGACAGACAGACAGACAGACAGTCGGGAACGGGAACTTATATGACTACTTATATGAATTAAATGAGATGCTCCCCACCAGGAGTTGGGCGATGCCGGGCCGGGTCAGACAGACAGACAGACAGATAGATAGTCGGAACGGGAACTTATATGACTACTTATATGAATTAAATTAGATGCTCCCCATCAGAGTCTGGGCGAAGACGGGCCGGGTCAGACAGACAGACAGACAGATAGACAGACAGACAGACTGACAGACAGATAGTCGGTAATGCAGCTTTGGCTTGCCCTATTCGGTTTATATGTCCATTAAATTTCACGTGTCGTCTCAATTCGCGTGGCGTGTACAGTAAAATAATAGCAAAAACTACCAAACGACAAGCCCAAAAGCGCCTGAAGTCCTGAAGTCGACTTGTCAAACGAAAAATATAGCTAAAGCTTGGTCCCGAAATACTAACAGAGACTAACAGAATATTTTTTTTGATACCTATCTTTAAGAAAGGAGACAAGTTCCAATGTGGAAATTATAGAGGAATATCACTACTGTCCACAAGCTATAAGATACTATCCGCAGTATTACTAAATAGACTAAAACCATATTCAGAAGACATATTAGGTGACTACCAGGCGGGTTTTAGACAAAACAGATCAACAATAGATCAGATATTTATCTTACGACAAATAGCCGAGAAACATTGGGAATATAAAAGAGATCTCCATAACATTTTTGTGGATTTTAAAAAGGCTTATGATAGTGTCCATAGGAATAGTCTATGGAATGTTATGCAGGAATTTGGAATACCAAGGAAGTTAATTAACATGACCAAACTATGCATGGAAGATACTTATAATATAGTAACATATAAAGGCAGGAAATCAGACCCTTTCCAAATAACATCTGGCTTGAAACAGGGTGATGCACTATCGCCGCTACTCTTCAATCTGGCTCTAGAGAAAGTTGTAAGGAAGGTAAAGGAGGAATGTGATATTGGAGGAACATCCAAGCTGCTTGGTTATGCAGATGATATAGATATTATAGGGCAAAGTGAACAAAAGACATTAGAAATATTGACTCACTTAAAGGAAAAAGCCCAACAGATGGGGCTGGTTATCAACCAAGATAAGACAGAATATATGGTAATTTCAAGAGACGGAATGGCTAAAAACTCTGGCCACATACAAATAGATAATATGACCATTAAAAGAACGGAAACATACAAATACCTGGGTACAATCTTCAACTGCTCCAACATCATAAGGGAAGAAATACAAACTAGAATCAACTCTGGAAATAAGATATACTATGCACTACAACATCTACTAAAATCAAAGGCGCTATCTCGTAACACCAAAATCACAATATACAAAACACTGATCAGACCAGTTGTGCTGTATGGCTCTGAAACCTGGAGTACAACGAAAGGAGACGAAGCCTTGTTACAAACCTTTGAGAACAAAATTTTAAGACGCATCTTTGGACCCATTAGGGATACACAAAGTGGAGAGTGGAAAAGAAGAAGTAACAAAGACATTTATGATTTGTTTAAGTCCCCGCTAATCACTGGTATCATGAAGGCTAATAGACTACAATGGCTGGGGCATATAGAAAGAATGGAAGATAATAGGGAAACAAAACTCGCTTACACTCAGGAAATAAATGACCGTAGACCCCGAGGTAGACCAAGAAGGCGGTGGAGAGATAATATACATACAGACCTACAAGCACTTGGAATCAACGACTGGCAAGAGAAGGTCCACCAGAGAGACGAATGGAGACAGATTGTATTTGCAGCAAAGAACCTCAATGGCTCGGAATGCTGAAGAAGAAGAAGAACAGAATATTTTGTATGAAAGTAATTAATGCCCCACCAATATTGCACTATAGCGACTAATGGATTTAATCATTAAGCAAAGTAACACCTGATTAGCCTGTCTCCCTGACCGAGGAGTTAGCAGCTTTCTACGTAACCCCGAATACTATCGTGGTTGACGTGAGCGCACGAGAATTGGAAGCGGTTCGAGTCGCGCCAGTGACTTATGAGAGTATGGAGCCGGTCGCTCAGAAAGTCGTGGCGTGCTGATGAACGTAATCTAGCCTAGGAATCAACATACAGCTTAAAGATGCTGATGATGACAGCAATATCCTGAAACAGGATGGAAACGCGGGAAGAAAAAAAAACACCTGATTAGGGCATCAAGAGAAAGGATGCTACACGTACATTTTCTGTTGGCGGATCTACCATGGACCATACTGTGTAATCGACCGGGCTGAAAGAATAAGAACACTCTAGCTCTAAAGCTTCCAGTCCGTTGGTGGCGGGGTAGCGGGATCAACCCCTAGATAAGTTAGGATTAAACGCTGACTTCTATTTCATAAGGTAATAGCAAACTAGAAACAAGTTAGTTGTATGCCCTTTACAGGATGTCGCAATCAACCTCATCATTGTTGGCTGTTTGTGATTTACAAGGCAAGTTCAAGTTCAGTAGTTTGCCACTGCTTTCTGAACTAGAACATCAACCCGATGTTGATCGCAACGTTCTACAAAGGACATTCAATTTTATTTTATATCGTGCAAGACTGCAAATGGTGCAGTTGAACCAGGTGTCTCAAAATGGGACGTCCATAATAAATAGTGAATTACTGTTTATTATTGTTGACATGAATTAGAAATATATAGGAACACAAAAGTCTCTTATGGCTCTAAATGTTTTAGTCAGACCCTACACTGGCATATGATGAATGAATAATTATTTGTCACCCCAACTGACCTTGCAAGCTAATTGAAGTGACATTAATTTTCCCAGCGAAAGACCCAAAAATACTCTCAGACCCTTCCTAACCAAGAAATACAAGATTAAAGTTCTTAGGAAGCATGAACATTAATTAATTTACGGAAACACTCAATCAATCAATCATGTGCCATGCCGGAAAGCGTGGGCGGTCATGACTCATTTTCATAATAGCAAACACTACATGGTACAAAAAGATTAAAACTTAATATTGTTTGGGAATGTCACGAGAAGGGGGGAAAGCTGGAGAAATCATTTACAATATGAAAGTTGGAGGGGAGAAGAGTCGTGGAAGGGGGGGGGGGGGGCACAAAGAGAGAAACTGCAGGACTGTATGACGTCATGTCATAGAGGCATATCAGTATCAGAAATTATTGGCGTGCACGAGACTGAAGGTTGTGGACACAGGCTATCACCAACGGCATGGACAATAAGGAGGAGAACCGGACAAGCTAAGATAAAGCAAAACGCTTGCCCGCCGACATGGTTGTCATGTGTTCAAATCCCCATCAAGACTTGGTTCCCGGATCTATCTAACCTTATGTGGGTACCAGGAAATGGCGTGGAGAGTAAAGTCGACTGTCGTGATATTGACTACATCACCCATCGAGTGTCGATTGATCTATACAAATATTGAAATATCACCATATACCCACTGCGCCCCGAAGCGTTCTAATCTCTTCTAGGCATCTCCCATCAGATGTTTGACTGTTCCGAGATAATTGTACCGATTCACTTGTTTAAGAATATGCCCATTTAGTTGTATATTATATGTGGTATTTGGGAAATTATGAGGAATATGGGCTTTCCATCACATGCATTACTCTTCTTCTTCTTCTTCTTCTTCTTCTTCTTCTTCTTCTTCTTCTTCTTCTTCTTCTTCTTCTTCTTCTTCTTCTTCTTCTTCAGCAATCCGAGCCATTGAGGTTCTTTGCTGCAGATACAAGCCGTCTCCATTCGTCTCTCTGGTTGACCTTCTCTTGCCAGTTGCTGATTCCAAGTGCTTGTAGGTCTGTATGTATATTATCTCTCCATCGTCTTCTTGGTCTACCTCGGGGTCTACGGTCATTTATTTCCTGAGTGTAAGCGAGTTTTGTTTCCCTATTATCTTCCATTCTTTCTATATGCCTCAGCCATTGCAGTCTATTAGTCTTCATGATACCAGTGATTAGCGAGGACTTAAACAGATCATAAATGTCTTTGTTGCTTCTTCTTTTCCATTCTCCACTTTGTGTATCCCTAATGGGCCCAAAGATGCGTCTTAAGACTTTGTTCTCAAAGGTTTGTAACAAGGCTTCGTCTCCTTTAGTTGTACTCCAGGTTTCAAAGCCATACAGCACAATTGGTCTAATCAGTGTTTTGTACATTGTGATCTTGGTGTTACGAGATAGCGCATTTGATGTTAGCAAATGTTGTAGTGCATAGTATATCTAGTATATACATGTAATACAACTCATAAAAATGCTCTTTCTAGACCAACAAGCAACGGTTATAATAGATGGCGTGACATCAGATTGGTTTGACATCAAGTAAGGAGTCCGTCAGGGATGTGTGCTGTCCCCCTATTTGTTTAACTTGTACGCTGAAAATATAATGAGAAATGTAAGAGATGATATAAACAGGGAGTTATAAGATGCCCTAAATATTGATGGTCATGACATACCAGAAATTCGTTATGCTGATGATACAGTATTGCTACCCACAACACAGAATGGTATAGAAAACCTAATAGCCTCAACCCAATTGAACAGTGAAAATCACAGCTTATTTCTTAACATAGCAAACACAAAGATAATGCATATAGATAAAACTACTATGGAGAAAGAAATATATGTTAATGATGAAAACTTGGATGCGGTGGAAAATTTTGAATATCTTGGGTCACTGATTACCAATAACAGTGACGCAGTGAAAGAAATTGAACGACGACTATCAATTGCTTCACAAAGACTAAAACAACTAAATAAATTATGGGATGCGACAGATAGAACTACAAAAATTAGATTTTTAAGAGTATGCATCTTTCCCATTGCAACATATGCCTGTGAGACCTGGACACTTACTAAACAAGCTGAACAGCGCATAAATGCCTTTGAATATAAATGTTATAGACGAGTTCTAAGAATATCTTGGGTAAAGAAAAGAATAAATGCATCCATACTTCAAGAGCTGAATATTGAAGAAGGTTGGCTATTAGAGACGATAAAACCAAAACAATTGAAATATTTTGGTCACTTGAAACGTCACGAAAGTTTGGAGAGAACAATAATGAAGGGGTATATGCCTGGGAAGAGAGGAAGAGGAAGGCCAAAGAGAAGATGGATGCAGGATGTGGCG
>JACEFZ010021943.1:392500-556745 GCA_014155875.1 Cepaea nemoralis | reverse complement strand
TTTTGCCCCACTGTTATATTAGTAATCAGTGCAGGATTTATCTATCTTAGCTTTTTCTTTGTCAGTGGCATCTCGTAGTCTCTACAGTTTCCCAGGTACTAACAGTAACCTTATTCCTCTATAACTTTCACACCCGTGTGGATCTTACTTTTTTAAGTTTGACCAGATATCCTTCTCTCCGGTCAACTGGCACTTCATCAGTATCCCAGATTCTACTTACTATGCAGTAATTCTCTTGATGTGTTTAAATGTGTTTTAAGGGCCTCTGCTGGGATGCCATCTGGACCACCAGCTTTCCCATCCTTCAGAAGTGTAATAGCTTTACTAATCTCTTCTTTAGATGGTCTCTGGAATATGATATCCTCCACTTTTGCAGGCAGTGTCTTCTGGCACCGGTTAATCCGGAAGTTTCTTATTGTATTCAACCCATCTGTTTAGTTGATCTTTAATGTTACTGGGAACTTCCCTGTCGTGTCCTCCTTTAAAGTGTCGTCCCTGGAGTGAGGAGATCCGACACCCACATTATAATATTTCTTTTCCCTCTCAATATTCTGGAGAATCCACCAGCTTCCGTCCAACACACTCCATCAGCCTATGGACACCTTTTCCTTTCACTCTCACACTTACGTACTATGCCCCCTTCTCATACTTCCCCAACGCAACATACTCAACAACTCTTACTTCTAGAAATTAATAAAGATTAATTTATTAAAATAAAAGTGTAACGTGTATGAGACGTGTATGCGAAGAAAATGTGTGACGTGTTCTATAAAGTGTAGAGAATCTGACTCTCAGACATCAGCTCAGTCCGCTGATCACAGCAAAGATAGACCACAGCACGTTACGTCAGAACAAGTACGTCTCACCCGTTGCCGGAACCATCCTGCCGGATACTGCTTTGCTTCTGTAGACCTCTGGTAATCCCATTTCATGAACATGAGAAATAGACACCGGTGGTATGAACAGTTACTTATGGACCGGATTCACTCTACACAATGTCCGTTCCTAATGTTCTCTAACCAACTGCACAAGTTCTTTTCTAGTGTTTACACAGTTAGTAAAGTTAAGTGTTAGTCGACAGATCATCCTCGTTGCACATCGAACCATTCCGTCCGCAAGTGCTAATTACTAATGTTAATTGTTACTGTACTAACACTAGTTACTCTTAACCGGTTCTCGGTTCGTTACCACTGTTTAATGCTGTATGGTGCAACTGTAATCTTCACTATGTTGGGTGAATCAACCTCCCTCTAGCTTTTAGTCACGTCTGTAAGCAATCTTTATTGATTGCCGAACTGGTGTTCTTCAGACTGGGATTTTCTTCCTTCCCAAAACTTTATTGAGCTTCCTTGGATCTGGTAGGGAACCTAGGATAGAAACAACACACCTGGTGATAGTACTAGTTCATGATTCTTTCGGCTGAGTGTAAGCCTATCACCTTGCCTAATGATCGTTAGCTAACTAGACTTAGTCATAGAGCAGATTAGCTACCCACCTAGAATCGAATCAGGTTATGACAAAGAAAAAATCAGCAAACAGAATGTGGAACCCCTCCCACAAGGGACACCTACGGGAAATCCCAATTATCCCTCATTACTCAATTCTCAACTAGTAAAGCTTATCAACACTTCACTAATCTATTCTAGCTAACAGAGTCAAGTATCACTTCCCTACTCTAGCTAGTTTCCACTAACAGTGCTAATCATCACACTATAGTTTAACAAGGCTACTGCCTAAAGTAATTATAACGAATATATTATAATAGGTTATACCTTAAATGGCACCACTGCAGTCCTATCAATCATATCTACATCTGCCATTATAGGCACGTGTAAAATTAAGTCACTAATTAACACACGGTAGATATTATTTCCACTAAGCACTGCAGTGCCCTGCACTCTAACTAGAGCATTAATTCAAGTCCACCCCTAGTTGATCACAACTAGAGTTTATATGGCAAACTACCAAAGTTGTCCACGTGACTTTATCCTCTTCGCCCCCACACAGGTGTTATTTGGACATATCAACCATTTGCAAGGATCTATTTCTCCGGGCTTAAATCCTGTCAAAGTTGTCAGTAATTGTTAAGATTCTCAAAACAAGCCAGCGAATTTTATGACGACTTCCAACAAACAGTTGCAAATAACCCCGTCAAACTCTTCATGTTCCGGAAACCAAGAATTGACATATGTACTGTTTTCTCCCTACTAAGTACTTCCGTTTTACATCTGCCATTGTGATCTCACGGCTTCCATCTGCATTCAAATGTTGACAAACTTGTCAATCTTCTGTTCCGTGGTGACAATATATGTGATTCTAACTGGTAATGAACTGCCAACTCGGTGTATCCCTTCCTTCTCACTCAACACCCAATGTGTAGATGGGCTGACCCCACTGCTTCCATTTACATTCAAATGTAGACAAACTAATCAAGGCGATGCCAGGACCTGTCACCATCAACACCGACCGTTCCAAATCCGTTATAGATGTACACGTGCAGCTACAAATATTGTCCTGAGATTTTGACATCCGCGGTGTTTTTCCAGTTAGTAAAATAATGGTGCTGAAAATACACGCCAAGCAAACGTCGGGAATATTTATCTGTTTAACTCATGGCAATCTCGCGACATAGGCCCCCTCTTAAGAGAGTAGTCCATCTCACTCTTCTCCACCATGAGTTAAATCCAGATAATTCATTCCTCTTCTTCAGGAACTGGGTGTCTTGACAAGAAGTCCGCTCCAACATTTTCCTTCCCAGGAATGTACTCTACTGTGAAATTATACGGTTGAAGTAACAACGACCACCGCATCAAACGTGCGTTGAGCTTCTGAGAAGTAGCCAGGAACATCAGGGGCTGATGATCTGACTGGACCCGAAACTTAACTCCATACAAATATGGCTGAAATTTTTGCACTGCCCATACGAGGGACAAGCATTCTCTCTCGACGGTTGAATAATTCCTCTCCGCCTGTAGAAGTTTCTTACTTGCGTATGCCACAGGTTTCAAAACCGAAGCATCGTCTTTTCCTTCCTGTAATAAAGCGGCTCCAATTCCAATCGCACTTGCATCCGTTCTCAACACAAATGGTTTGGAAAGGTCAGGGAGCTGTAATACAGGTTTGCTGACCAAGGCCTCCTTTAACTGACTATAGGCATTCTCACATTCTGGTGTCCAAATGATTTGATCCGGTAATCCCTTTTTCAAGGTTTCCGTCAACGGAGCTCCCAGTTCAGTGAAATGTGGGATAAATTTGTGGTAGAACCCACACAACGAGAGAAAAGATCGCACATCCTTCTTCGTTTTTGGCCTTGGTGCATTACTGATTTTCTCCAGGTTCTTCTCTTCTGGAACAATGTGTCCTGGAGTGATGGTGTGACCTAGAAATTCCAGAGTTTGGTAACCAATCATGCACTTGGTTGGACGAGCAGTAAGCCCTGCTTCCTTGAGTCTATTAAACACTCTCTCCAAGGATTGTAAGTGGTCATCCAAGCTGTCACTGGAAATCAGAATATCATCCATGAATGAGATGATGGACGGATCCTGTAACGGATCTAGTAAAGTCCTCATCATGCGTGTAAACACACTAGGTGCATTGCTGAGTCCAAAGGGCATGACCTTGAATTCGTAGTGTCCACTGGGTGTACTGAAAGCTAACAGTGGTCGAATCTCCGGTTTGACTGGTATCTGATAGTACCCCCGACTCAGATCCACCTTTGAAAAGTACCGAGCCTTATGGAGCCTAGCGAATAGCTGAGTTGGATTCGGCAAAGGTTCCACCTGAAACTGTGTATGACTGTTCAGGAGTCGGTAATCTATACACAACCGGTGTTCTCCACTTGGTTTGCGTAACAAAACTACCCCCGCATTGTATGGGGATGTGGATGGTGCAATCACGTCATCCTCCAGCAGTTTTTTTATTTCCTCCTCCAGGGCCTTTTCTTTAGAGAATGGCACTGGGTAAACCTTTTGGCGAACAGGCTCCTGTGTGGTCAAAGTCATCTCGAACTCCACCAACCTCGTTCGTCCTGGTTTATCAGTCAGTATCTCCTTATGAGACTTGAGAACCTGGGTTATCCTTTCCCTCTCCTGGGAGGTCAGATCAGGGTTCACTTGCACATCCCTATAGGTTTCCTGGTGTTCCAAGGGATATTCCCTGCCCTCGCTGGTTCCCACTTCTGTCTCCACTGCAACAGCCATTGCCATGAGGTGAGCTGCCTTGTCTCCGGGTCTCTCTTCGTATTTCCGCAAGAGATTGATATGGAAAATCTTCGACTTTCCCCGGATCCGGATTTGATAGTTGGTTCTGGATATCACCCTTTCCACGGGAAATGGGCCTTGCCAACCTATCTCCAGTTTGTTGTTTCCCGTTGGGAGTAACAACAAGACTTTATCTCCTACCTCTAGAGATCTTTCTTTAGACCTACGGTTGTAGTAAGCCGCATGTCTTTTCCTGGCCTTTTTCAAGTTTTGATTTGCCAGAGTCCATCCCTTGTGGAGTTTTTCTTTCAGTTCCTCCACGTATTGATAGGATGAGATCACTTCTTCTGACGTCCCCTCTTCAGTCCAACTCCTCAACATGGCTTCCAACGGTCCTTTGATTGGACGACCAAACAGCAACGTAGCGGGTGGTAGTCCTGTTGAGCCATGAGGAACTTCCCGATAGGCAAAGAGTGCTGCTGGGATATATTCATCCCACCTATCAGGTTTTTCCTGCGCTAGTTTCCTGAGCATTGTCATCAACGTGCCGTTGAAACGCTCTACTTGTCCATTGGCTTGAGGGTGGTAAGGGCTGGTATGTATGTGGTTAGAGTGAAACACCCTAAATACCTCCTCCATGAGTTTTCCACAAAACTGAGATCCATTGTCCGTCAGAATTTGATCCGGAAAGCCTAATCTGGTAAAGGCCTCCATCAGTGCGTCCGCCACTCTTTTCGAGTCAATCGTGGTCAACGGTATAGCTTCACCCCACATTGTACAGCAATCCACCATTGTGAGTATATACATGTTCCTCTTCCTAGTCCTGGGAAGTGGACCCACGATATCGATGGCTACCCTCTCGAAAGGAGAGTTCATGATGGGCATCTCACCCAACATCACCGGTGCTGTCCAGTGTTTCGGTGCCACCCTCTGGCACTCAGGGCATGACTTCACATACCGACGCACATCATCTGTCATTCCCGGCCAATAGTAGTGGCAGGAAATCCGCTGCATGGTGGCGGCAATACCCATGTGTCCACTAAAGGAGATGGTATGCCCCATATGAAGAATCTGGGACCGATGAGCTTTCGGGACGACCAACTGACCGTATAGGTTGTCTCCCCTTCCTGCTCTCCTGTAGAGTATCCTATTCTTCATGTAGTACTGCCCCCGTCCTGGTGGATCAGCACTTTTCTGCAGCTTTTTGTAGCAAGGACGTAAAGTATCATCCTCACTCTGGGCAGTTCGTAGCTCCCCCGGCATTGGGTTAGTCACAATTGCGTCTGCCTCTTCCGTTTTCGTCTGAGAGCGAGTCTGCATTGCTCCCATATGAATTGGCTCCCTGGGCATTCCCAGAAAGACATACCGGCAACCTAGGATGACTGGAAAAATGGGATCGGTCAATACAGCGGCCTTGATGGTGCCGGTGACGTACCTTGACCGAATCTCCACATTAGCAATGGGCAACTTCATGGTTACAGCACTCTTCTGTGCAGGCTGTATATCCAAGGTTTCACCTGTGAATTGTTCTGGATGTACTAGATCCGCAGAAATCACGGCCTCCCCGTCCAGTCCTGTGTCGTATAAACACTCCACTTGACGACCGTTAACCTCTACCAATTCCACTACAGGTGGTTTTTCCTGGTCTGGAGTCTCTTCCTCGGCCTCGACCTGTTCGGTGGGCTCCACCTTAGGTTTCCCTGAGCACACGACGAATTGAGTGTCTCCTGACTTTTCCCTGCAGTCAATAGCATTGTGCGTATTCGACTGACATTGGTTGCACCATTTCCCTGTCCTAGATTTTCTATTGTCGGACTTGAATGAGCTCTCCTGGTGGCGAGCTTCCTTGTTGACCTTGGCATTTTCCGTGACAACCTCCTTGGAAGTCACTTGACATGCTGCAAAGTGAGGGTTCTTAGCCTTCGATTTGCAATCCCTCGTATTGTGAGAGGGTGACTTACAAATTGAACACCACTTATCCGACCACGGTCGTTTAGGTGTAGAGCTTGAGGTGCTCTTGCTTCCCTCCTTCTTCTTCTCTGAACTATCCTCTGATTTGTGCACATAAGGTTCCCACTTTTTTGTTCCTGAGTTTTTGGCTTTCTTCTTGTCATGTTTCTCTTGACTTTTGGAGTTGGTGGAAAGGTTTTCCCCTGCCTCCCCATGTACCTCGACGAACCGTTCTGCTAATTTATTCACGAGGTCAATACGTTCCGCTCCTTGTTCTCCCAGGAACGTCCTGAGAGGTTTAGACATTTGCTTCTTCAGCTGGTCGACCACCATGAGCTCTTCCAGACTCTCATAGTCATGTGCGAACCCAGCCAAATCCATCCACTTATGGAGATAAGATTTAAGACGCAAACTGTAGGCGGCAAACAACTCTCCCGGTTCTCGTTTCGCTGCTCGAAATTTTTTCCGGTAGGTATGTGACGTAACCTCGAATCGTTTCAGCAGAGCCGTCTTTAACTCATCATAATTGTTCTCATGTCCTGGTGGCAGGCGAGTATAAACCTCGTATCCCGTCCCGCGTAATCCCTGGGATAGCTTAAGATTCCATTTGTTACGCTCCAGACCCATAGCAACTGACATAGCCTCGAAGCGTTGAAGGTACTGGTCAATCTTCTCTTTGTCCTCCTCGTAGACCGCTAGAGGAAACTTCATAGCATGGTACCCATGTCCACCTACTGGTGTTGATCCTGGGATGGAGGAACCTCCAACTGCTCCCTCAGTTTCTCCATTAGATTGACTCTTCAACTCGAGTTCCCTCATCCGGTACTCGTGCTCCCTTTTCTGTGCTTCCTGTTCAGCTTCTAATTTCCTAGCTGCTTGCTCAGCTTCAAATTTCCTAGCTGCTTGCTCAGCTTCCAATTTCCTAGCTGCTTGCTCAGCTTCCAATTCCATCCTTCTCAATTCCAGCTCGGCCTTTCGATCTTCCCTTTCTGCTTGACGATACTCTCTCTCCACTTCTTGTATGTAATCCGTTAGAGAAGACCCAGCCAATCCCATTTCTTCCCCCCTTGCCTTTAATTCTAACGTGCTAAGTTTAGGGGTGGCCATTATACAGAGAGGTAAGCTAGCAGGTCCAGTACAATATAACTGCAAATTACTATACCGATATATGAACAAGTACTATAAATCTAGATATTACCACACACAGTACATTCACTCAGTGACGAGAGTAGAATCAGGACCACAGACCTATGCAGACGTGTGAAGTGTGAACAGGTAAGATATTAGTCCTAACCCCTATCCACATTCACTCTAGCTGGATTCTCCAAACTGATATCTCCCTCTTATAACTAAGGATCCCGTGTCAAAAGACCCCGTTGTCAGAAGATCCCACTGTCAAAGGTTCCTGCTTGCAGGAGATCTCGCTGTCCAAGGATTCCGTTTACGGGAGATCCCGCTGTCCAAGGATCACGTTTACGAGAGATCTCGTTGTCCAAAGATCACGTTTACGATAGATCCCACTGTCCAAAGATCACATTTACGAGAGATCCCACTGTCCAAATATCCCGGACGAGCCCCCAATAATGTCGCGTCCTCCTTTAAAGTGTCGTCCCTGGAGTGAGGAGATCCGACACCCACATTATAATATTTCTTTTCCCTCTCAATATTCTGGAGAATCCACCAGCTTCCGTCCAACACACTCCATCAGCCTATGGACACCTTTTCCTTTCACTCTCACACTTACGTACTATGCCCCCTTCTCATACTTCCCCAACGCAACATACTCAACAACTCTTACTTCTAGAAATTAATAAAGATTAATTTATTAAAATAAAAGTGTAACGTGTATGAGACGTGTATGCGAAGAAAATGTGTGACGTGTTCTATAAAGTGTAGAGAATCTGACTCTCAGACATCAGCTCAGTCCGCTGATCACAGCAAAGATAGACCACAGCACGTTACGTCAGAACAAGTACGTCTCACCCGTTGCCGGAACCATCCTGCCGGATACTGCTTTGCTTCTGTAGACCTCTGGTAATCCCATTTCATGAACATGAGAAATAGACACCGGTGGTATGAACAGTTACTTATGGACCGGATTCACTCTACACAATGTCCGTTCCTAATGTTCTCTAACCAACTGCACAAGTTCTTTTCTAGTGTTTACACAGTTAGTAAAGTTAAGTGTTAGTCGACAGATCATCCTCGTTGCACATCGAACCATTCCGTCCGCAAGTGCTAATTACTAATGTTAATTGTTACTGTACTAACACTAGTTACTCTTAACCGGTTCTCGGTTCGTTACCACTGTTTAATGCTGTATGGTGCAACTGTAATCTTCACTATGTTGGGTGAATCAACCTCCCTCTAGCTTTTAGTCACGTCTGTAAGCAATCTTTATTGATTGCCGAACTGGTGTTCTTCAGACTGGGATTTTCTTCCTTCCCAAAACTTTATTGAGCTTCCTTGGATCTGGTAGGGAACCTAGGATAGAAACAACACACCTGGTGATAGTACTAGTTCATGATTCTTTCGGCTGAGTGTAAGCCTATCACCTTGCCTAATGATCGTTAGCTAACTAGACTTAGTCATAGAGCAGATTAGCTACCCACCTAGAATCGAATCAGGTTATGACAAAGAAAAAATCAGCAAACAGAATGTGGAACCCCTCCCACAAGGGACACCTACGGGAAATCCCAATTATCCCTCATTACTCAATTCTCAACTAGTAAAGCTTATCAACACTTCACTAATCTATTCCAGCTAACAGAGTCAAGTATCACTTCCCTACTCTAGCTAGTTTCCACTAACAGTGCTAATCATCACACTATAGTTTAACAAGGCTACTGCCTAAAGTAATTATAACGAATATATTATAATAGGTTATACCTTAAATGGCACCACTGCAGTCCTATCAATCATATCTACATCTGCCATTATAGGCACGTGTAAAATTAAGTCACTAATTAACACACGGTAGATATTATTTCCACTAAGCACTGCAGTGCCCTCACTCTAACTAGAGCATTAATCAAGTCCACCCCAGTTGATCACAACTAGAGTTTATATGGCAAACTACCAAAGTTGTCCACGTGACTTTATCCTCTTCGCCCCCACACAGGTGTTATTTGGACATATCAACCATTTGCAAGGATCTATTTCTCCGGGCTTAAATCCTGTCAAAGTTGTCAGTAATTGTTAAGATTCTCAAAACAAGCCAGCGAATTTTATGACGACTTCCAACAAACAGTTGCAAATAACCCCGTCAAACTCTTCATGTTCCGGAAACCAAGAATTGACATATGTACTGTTTTCTCCCTACTAAGTACTTCCGTTTTACATCTGCCATTGTGATCTCACGGCTTCCATCTGCATTCAAATGTTGACAAACTTGTCAATCTTCTGTTCCGTGGTGACAATATATGTGATTCTAACTGGTAATGAACTGCCAACTCGGTGTATCCCTTCCTTCTCACTCAACACCCAATGTGTAGATGGGCTGACCCCACTGCTTCCATTTACATTCAAATGTAGACAAACTAATCAAGGCGATGCCAGGACCTGTCACCATCAACACCGACCGTTCCAAATCCGTTATAGATGTACACGTGCAGCTACAAATATTGTCCTGAGCTTTTGACATCCGCGGTGTTTTTCCAGTTAGTAAAATAATGGTGCTGAAAATACACGCCAAGCAAACGTCGGGAATATTTATCTGTTTAACTCATGGCAATCTCGCGACATTCCCATTTCTATTTTTAACCTGTCTATATTTTTCCCCCTGCTATCTTCATCGCGGTACTGTAAATGTCTCTTAGGTTTGCTTTCGATGCTTTTCTTCTGCCGCTCTTGCTGGGTCGTCTACATATTGTCTTTTATCCTACATTTCTTGTTGATAAGACCCTTGAATTATTACTTACGTACATTTATATTAGAAATGTGTTCATTAGTTTTCGTTTGCTCACTTTGAACTTCAGCGAAGTCCACACTGGATTGATCTTTGCTTGTGAGCCAGCTGTCCCCAATACCAGTGTCCATCGCCATCAGGTGAACACACTCCGACTATTGAGGTACTTGTAAGTTACGTCCCAAAGTCAAGACAAGAAGTCAACATCTAACAGGTGTAAGGGTTGAACTCACTGCTTTGCCATCAAAACACCGGAAGTTTAAAAGCGAACACCATTTGGCCACACTGACCTAGATTCAGCTTGTTGTAAGTCATTGCACAACGTCGTTACTGTCACAGCTCACCGGAACAATCTAGATCTCCTGTTACGTGTATTTGTATTAACCTATGAGTCTCTTCTTCCGTGTAACAACAAGCAGGCAGCAACTCGGTACAAGTTTTGTAGACGATCCTTTTACCCCTCTCAAAACAGATTGGATATATGGTGTTAGACTCATAATTTTATAGACCAATCGGCACTCGTAAAAGTCATGTGATGAGTGTCATACCGGCCACCTTAACTTCCCAATAACTTTACTGAAACCCATTTAGTGGTGACGGTTAGCGGGGTAGGGATATCCCCTATCAAAGGAGATGTAAGACGCCTCCTTTCCTCCGTTAGTCTACGGGACACGCTTGATTTAATTCCGACCAAGAAAAAACAACTTAAGCCATGGATTACATCAGGCACGTTAGAATTAATAAAACAACGAAGGGAACTGAAACAGAAAGGGGACACCGATAACAGCAGGATTAAGTATACATCTTTAACTCGAGAAATAAGAGAGAATACACGAAAGGACAAAAACCAATATATACAAGATTGCAGTACCAGAATAGAGCAATATCATATGATTGAAAGGGATTACGAAATGTTCAAAGAAATGAAGTTATTGACAATAAATGTTCAACCTCAATTGAATGTTATTTATGACAAGATGGGAAATACCTTAACATCTAGACAAATTCTAGAAAGATGGCAGGAATACTGCAGTGGAATGTATGATATGAGTGGCAGTGAGGATATGAATGAGATACATGAGCCAATGATAGCAGAGACAGAACATGAACCCTCATTAGATGAAATTGCATGGGCAATAAAGAAACTGAAGAATGGTAAATCAACTGGATGTGATGAGATACCAGCTGAACCAATTAAAGCGGGAGGGGAGAAAAGCAAACAAATCTATCACACATATAAAGAGATATGGAAATATGGTATTTGGCCAAAAGATTGGAAGAGAACCATCTTCATTCCAATACCAAAAAAGGGCAACCTGAAATTATGCACCAACTATAGAACTGTTACCTGATCAGTCATGCAAGTAAAATTCTACTAAACATCATAATGGGAAGACTTCGTAAGAAAATGGAAGAAGAAATTAACGTTGTTCAAGCTGGATTTAGACAAGGCAGAGGAACAAGAGATCACATTCTCAACATGCATTTAATAATAGAGAAGTGCAGAGAATTAAATGTAAACCTATTCTCATGTTTTGTGGATTATTCAAAGGCATTTGACTGCGTACAACATCAGAAACTTTGAGAAATCATGAGGAATATGGGCTTTCCATCACATGTAATACAACTCATAAAAATGCTCTATCTAGACCAACAAGCAGCGGTTAGAATAGATGGCGAGGCATCAGATAGGTTTGGCATCAAGCAAGGAGTCCGTTAGGGATGTGTGCTGTCCCCCTATTTGTGTAACCTGTATGCCGAAAATATAATGAGAAATGTAAGAGATGACATAAACAGGGAGCTATATGGTGCCCTAAATATCGGTGATCATGACATACCAGAGATTCGGTATGTGTCGTGTCCTCCTTTAAAGTGTCGTCCCTGGAGTGAGGAGATCCGACACCCACATTATAATATTATTTTTTTTTCCCCTCAATATTCTGGAGAATCCACCAGCTTCCGTCCAACACACTCCATCGGCCTATGGACACCTTTTCCTATCACTCTCACACTGTCGTACTATGCCCCCTTCTCATACTTCCCCAACGCAACATACTCAACAACTCTTACTTCTAGAAATTAATAAAGATTAATTTATTAAAATAAAAGTGTAACGTGTATGAGACGTGTATGCGAAGAAAATGTGTGACGTGTTCTATAAAGTGTAGAGAATCTGTCTCTCAGACATCAGCTCAGTCCGCAGATCACAGCAAAGATAGACCACAGCACGTTACGTCAGAACAAGTACGTCTCACCCGTTGCCGGAACCATCCTGCCGGATACTGCTTTGCTTCTGTAGACCTCTGGTAATCCCATTTCATGAACATGAGAAATAGACACCGGTGGTATGAACAGTTACTTATGGACCGGATTCACTCTACACAATGTCCGTTCCTAATGTTCTCTAACCAACTGCACAAGTTCTTTTCTAGTGTTTACACAGTTAGTAAAGTTAAGTGTTAGTCGACAGATCATCCTCGTTGCACATCGAACCATTCAGTCCGCAAGTGCTAATTACTAATGTTAATTGTTACTGTACTAACACTAGTTACTCTTAACCGGTTCTCGGTTCGTTACCACTGTTTAATGCTGTATGGTGCAACTGTAATCTTCACTATGTTGGGTGAATCAACCTCCCTCTAGCTTTTAATCACGTCTGTAAGCAATCTTTATTGATTGCCGAACTGGTGTTCTTCAGACTGGGATTTTCTTCCTTCCCAAAACTTTATTGAGCTTCCTTGGATCTGGTAGGGAACCTAGGATAGAAACAACACACCTGGTGATAGTACTAGTTCATGATTCTTTCGGCTGAGTGTAAGCCTATCACCTTGCCTAATGATCGTTAGCTAACTAGACTTAGTCATAGAGCAGATTAGCTACCCACCTAGAATCGAATCAGGTTATGACAAAGAAAAAATCAGCAAACAGAATGTGGAACCCCTCCCACAAGGGACACCTACGGGAAATCCCAATTATCCCTCATTACTCAATTCTCAACTAGTAAAGCTTATCAACACTTCACTAATCTATTCTAGCTAACAGAGTCAAGTATCACTTCCCTACTCTAGCTAGTTTCCACTAACGGTGCTAATCATCACACTATAGTTTAACAAGGCTACTGCCTAAAGTAATTATAACGAATATATTATAATAGGTTATACCTTAAATGGCACCACTGCAGTCCTATCAATCATATCTACATCTGCCATTATAGGCACGTGTAAAATTAAGTCACTAATTAACACACGGTAGATATTATTTCCACTAAGCACTGCAGTGCCCTCCCTCTAACTAGAGCATTAATCAAGTCCACCCCAGTTGATCACAACTAGAGTTTATATGGCAAACTACCAAAGTTGTCCACGTGACTTTATCCTCTTCGCCCCCACACAGGTGTTATTTGGACATATCAACCATTTGCAAGGATCTATTTCTCCGGGCTTAAATCCTGTCAAAGTTGTCAGTAATTGTTAAGATTCTCAAAACAAACCAGCGAATTTTATGACGACTTCCAACAAACAGTTGCAAATAACCCCGTCAAACTCTTCATGTTCCGGAAACCAAGAATTGACATATGTACTGTTTTCTCCCTACTAAGTACTTCCGTTTTACATCTGCCATTGTGATCTCCCGGCTTCCATCTGCATTCAAATGTTGACAAACTTGTCAATCTTCTGTTCCGTGGTGACAATATATGTGATTCTAACTGGTAATGAACTGCCAACTCGGTGTATCCCTTCCTTCTCACTCAACACCAAATGTGTAGATGGGCTGACCCCACTGCTTCCATTTACATTCAAATGTAGACAAACTAATCAAGGCGATGCCAGGACCTGTCACCATCAACACCGACCGTTCCAAATCCGTTATAGATGTACACGTGCAGCTACAAATATTGTCCTGAGATTTTGACATCCGCGGTGTTTTTCCAGTTAGTAAAATAATGGTGCTGAAAATACACGCCAAGCAAACGTCGGGAATATTTATCTGTTTAACTCATGGCAATCTCGCGACATAGGCCCCCTCTTAAGAGAGTAGTCCATCTCACTCTCCTCCACCATGAGTTAAATCCAGATAATTCATTCCTCTTCTTCAGGAGCTGGGTGTCTTGACAAGAAATCCGCTCCAACATTTTCCTTCCCAGGAATGTACTCTACTGTGAAATTATACGGTTGAAGTAACAACGACCACCGCATCAAACGTGCGTTGAGCTTCTGAGAAGTAGCCAGGAACATCAGGGGCTGATGATCCGACTGAACCCGAAACTTAACTCCATACAAATATGGCTGAAATTTTTGCACTGCCCATACGAGGGACAAGCATTCTCTCTCGACGGTTGAATAATTCCTCTCCGCCTGTAGAAGTTTCTTACTTGCGTATGCCACAGGTTTCAAAACCGAAGCATCGTCTTTTCCTTCCTGTAACAAAGCGGCTCCAATTCCAATCCCACTCGCATCCGTTCTCAACACAAATGGTTTGGAAAGGTCAGGGAGCTGTAATACAGGTTTGCTGACCAAGGCCTCCTTTAACTGACTATAGGCATTCTCACATTCTGGTGTCCAAATGATTTGATCCGGGAATCCCTTTTTCAAGGTTTCGGTCAACGGAGCTCCCAGTTCCGTGAAATGTGGGATAAATTTGTGGTAGAACCCACACAACGAGAGAAAAGATCGCACATCCTTCTTCGTTTTTGGCCTTGGTGCATTTCTGATTTTCTCCAGGTTCTTCTCTTCTGGAACAATGTGTCCTGGAGTGATGGTGTGACCTAGAAATTCCAGAGTCTGGTAACCAATCATGCACTTGGTTGGACGAGCAGTAAGCCCTGCTTCCTTGAGCCTATTAAACACTCTCTCCAAGGATTGTAAGTGGTCATCCAGGCTGTCACTGGAAATCAGAATATCATCCATGAATGAGATGATGGACGGATCCTGTAACGGATCTAGTAAAGTCCTCATCATGCGTGTAAACACACTAGGTGCATTGCTGAGTCCAAAGGGCATGACCTTGAATTCGTAGTGTCCACTGGGTGTACTGAAAGCTAACAGTGGTCGAATCTCCGGTTTGACTGGTATCTGATAGTACCCCCGACTCAGATCCACCTTTGAAAAGTACCGAGCCTTATGGAGCCTAGCGAATAGCTGAGTTGGATTCGGCAAAGGTTCCACCTGAAACTGTGTATGACTGTTCAGCAGTCGGTAATCTATACACAACCTGTGTTCTCCACTTGGTTTGCGTAACAAAACTACCCCCGCATTGTATGGGGATGTGGATGGTGCAATCACGTCATCCTCCAGCAGTTTTTTTATTTCCTCCTCCAGGGCCTTTTCTTTAGAGAATGGCACTGGGTAAACCTTTTGGCGAACAGGCTCCTGTGTGGTCAAAGTCATCTCGAACTCCACCAACCTCGTTCGTCCTGGTTTATCAGTCAGTATCTCCTTATGAGACTTGAGAACCTGGGTTATCCTTTCCCTCTCCTGGGAGGTCAGATCAGGGTTCACTTGCACATCCCTATAGGTTTCCTGGTGTTCCAAGGGATATTCCCTGCCCTCGCTGGTTCCCACTTCTGTCTCCACTGCAACAGCCATTGCCATGAGGTGAGCTGCCTTGTCTCCGGGTCTCTCTTCGTATTTCCGCAAGAGATTGATATGGAAAATCTTCGACTTTCCCCGGATCCGGATTTGATAGTTGGTTCTGGATATCACCCTTTCCACGGGAAATGGTCCTTGCCAACCTATCTCCAGTTTGTTGTTTCCCGTTGGGAGTAGCAACAAGACTTTATCTCCCACCTCTAGAGATCTTTCTTTAGACCTACGGTTGTAGTAAGCCGCATGTCTTTTCCTGGCCTTTTTCAAGTTTTGATTTGCCAGAGTCCATCCCTTGTGGAGTTTTTCTTTCAGTTCCTCCACGTATTGATAGGATGAGATCACTTCTTCTGACGTCCCCTCTTCAGTCCAACTCCTCAACATGGCTTCCAACGGTCCTTTGATTGGACGACCAAACAGCAACGTAGCGGGTGGTAGTCCTGTTGAGCCATGAGGAACTTCCCGATAGGCAAAGAGTGCTGCTGGGATATATTCATCCCACCTATCAGGTTTTTCCTGCGCTAATTTCCTGAGCATTGTCATCAACGTGCCGTTGAAACGCTCTACTTGTCCATTGGCTTGAGGGTGGTAAGGGCTGGTATGTATGTGGTTAGAGTGAAACACCCTAAATACCTCCTCCATGAGTTTTCCACAAAACTGAGATCCATTGTCCGTCAGAATTTGATCCGGAAAGCCTAATCTGGTAAAGGCCTCCATCAGTGCGTCCGCCACTCTTTTCGAGTCAATCGTGGTCAACGGTATAGCCTCACCCCACATTGTACAGCAATCCACCATTGTGAGTATATACATGTTCCTCTTCCTAGTCCTGGGAAGTGGACCCACGATATCGATGGCTACCCTCTCGAAAGGAGAGTTCATGATGGGCATCTCACCCAACATCACCGGTGCTGTCCAGTGTTTCGGTGCCACCCTCTGGCACTCAGGGCATGACTTCACATACCGACGCACATCATCTGTCATTCCCGGCCAATAGTAGTGGCAGGAAATCCGCTGCATGGTGGCGGCAATACCCATGTGTCCACTAAAGGAGATGGTATGCCCCATATGAAGAATCTGGGACCGATGAGCTTTCGGGACGACCAACTGACCGTATAGGTTGTCTCCCCTTCCTGCTCTCCTGTAGAGTATCCTATTCTTCATGTAGTACTGCCCCCGTCCTGGTGGATCAGCACTTTTCTGCAGCTTTTTGTAGCAAGGACGTAAAGTATCATCCTCACTCTGGGCAGTTCGTAGCTCCCCCGGCATTGGGTTAGTCACAATTGCGTCTGCCTCTTCCGTTTTCGCCTGAGAGCGAGTCTGCATTGCTCCCATATGAATAGGCTCCCTGGGCATTCCCAGAAAGACATACCGGCAACCTAGGATGACTGGAAAAATGGGATCGGTCAATACAGCGGCCTTGATGGTGCCGGTGACGTACCGTGACCGAATCTCCACATTAGCAATGGGCAACTTCATGACTACAGCACTCTTCTGTGCAGGCTGTATATCCAATGTTTCACCTGTGAATTGTTCTGGATGTACTAGATCCGCAGAAATCACGGCCTCCCCGTCCAGTCCTGTGTCGTATAAACCCTCCACTTGACGACCGTTAACCTCTACCAATTCCACTACAGGTGGTTTTCTCCTGGTCTGGAGTCTCTTCCTCGGCCTCGACCTGTTCGGTGGGCTCCACCTTAGGTTTCCCTGAGCACACGACGAATTGAGTGTCTCCTGACTTTCCCTGCAGTCAATAGCATTGTGCGTATTCGACTGACATTGGTTGCACCATTTCCCTGTCCTAGATTTTCTATTGTCGGACTTGAATGAGCTCTCCTGGTGGCGAGCTTCCTTGTTGACCTTGGCATTTTCCGTGACAACCTCCTTGGAAGTCACTTGACATGCTGCAAAATGAGGGTTCTTAGCCTTCGATTTGCAGTCCCTCGTATTGTGAGAGGGTGACTTACAAATTGAACACCACTCTCCGACCACGGTCGTTTAGGTGTAGAGCTTGAGGTGCTCTTGCTTCCCTCCTTCTTCTTCTCTGAACTATCCTCTGATTTTTGCCCATAAGGTTCCCACTTTTTGGTTCCTGAGTTTTTGGCTTTCTTCTTGTCATGTTTCTCTTGACTTTTGGTGTTGGTGGAAAGGTTTTCCCCTGCCTCCCCATGTACCTCGACGAACCGTTCTGCTAATTTATTCACGAGGTCAATACGTTCCGCTCCTTGTTCTCCCAGGAACGTCCTGAGAGGTTTAGACATTTGCTTCTTCAGCTGGTCGACCACCATGAGCTCTTCCAGACTCTCATAGTCATGTGCGAACCCAGCCAAATCCATCCACTTATGGAGATAAGATTTAAGACGCAAACTGTAGGCGGCAAACAACTCTCCCGGTTCTCGTTTCGCTGCTCGAAATTTTTTCCGGTAGGTATGCGATGTAACCTCGAATCGTTTCAGCAGAGCCGTCTTTAACTCATCATAATTGTTCTCATGTCCTGGTGGCAGGCGAGTATAAACCTCGTATCCTGTCCCGCGTAATCCCTGGGATAGCTTAAGATTCCATTTGTTACGCTCCAGACCCATAGCAACTGACATAGCCTCGAAGCGTTGAAGGTATTGATCAATCTTCTCTTTGTCCTCCTCGTAGACCGCTAAAGGAAACTTCATAGCATGGTACCCATGTCCACCTACTGGTGTTGATCCTGGGATGGAGGAACCTCCAACTGCTCCCTCAGTTTCTCCATTAGATTGACTCTTCAACTCGAGTTCCCTCATCCGGTACTCGTGCTCCCTTTTCTGTGCTTCCTGTTCAGCTTCTAATTTCCTAGCTGCTTGCTCAGCTTCAAATTTCCTAGCTGCTTGCTCAGCTTCCAATTTCCTAGCTGCTTGCTCAGCTTCCAATTTCTTAGCTGCTTGTTCCAACTCCATCCTTCTCAATTCCAGCTCGGCCTTTCGATCATCCCTTTCTGCTTGACGATACTCTCTCTCCACTTCCTGTATGTAATCCGTTAGAGCAGACCCCGCCAATCCCATTTCTTCCCCCCTTTCCTTTAATTCTAACGTGCTAAGTTTAGGGGTGGCCATTATACAGAGAGGTAAGCTAGCAGGTCTAGTACAATATAACTGCAAATTACTATACCGATATATGAACAAGTACTATAAATCTCGATATTACCACACACAGTACATTCACTCAGTGACAAGAGTAGAATCAGGACCACAGACCTATGCAGACGTGTGAAGTGTGAACAGGTAAGATATTAATCCTAACCCCTATCCACATTCACTCTAGCTGGATTCTCCAAAATGATATCTCCCTTTTATAACTAAGGATCCCGTGTCAAAAGACCCCGTTGTCAGAAGATCCCCCTGTCAAACGTTCCTGCTTGCAGGAGATCTCGCTGTCCAAGGATTCCGTTTACGGGAGATCCCGCTGTCCAAGGATCACGTTTACGAGAGATCTCGTTGTCCAAAGATCACGTTTACGATAGATCCCGCTGTCCAAAGATCACATTTACGAGAGATCCCACTGTCCCAATATCCCGGACGAGCCCCCAGTAATGTCGTGTCCTCCTTTAAAGTGTCGTCCCTGGAGTGAGGAGATCCGACACCCACATTATAATATTATTTTTTTTCCCCCTCAATATTCTGGAGAATCCACCAGCTTCCGTCCAACACACTCCATCGGCCTATGGACACCTTTTCCTATCACTCTCACACTGTCGTACTATGCCCCCTTCTCATACTTCCCCAACGCAACATACTCAACAACTCTTACTTCTAGAAATTAATAAAGATTAATTTATTAAAATAAAAGTGTAACGTGTATGAGACGTGTATGCGAAGAAAATGTGTGACGTGTTCTATAAAGTGTAGAGAATCTGACTCTCAGACATCAGCTCAGTCCGCTGATCACAGCAAAGATAGACCACAGCACGTTACGTCAGAACAAGTACGTCTCACCCGTTGCCGGAACCATCCTGCCGGATACTGCTTTGCTTCTGTAGACCTCTGGTAATCCCATTTCATGAACATGAGAAATAGACACCGGTGGTATGAACAGTTACTTATGGACCGGATTCACTCTACACAATGTCCGTTCCTAATGTTCTCTAACCAACTGCACAAGTTCTTTTCTAGTGTTTACACAGTTAGTAAAGTTAAGTGTTAGTCGACAGATCATCCTCGTTGCACATCGAACCATTCAGTCCGCAAGTGCTAATTACTAATGTTAATTGTTACTGTACTAACACTAGTTACTCTTAACCGGTTCTCGGTTCGTTACCACTGTTTAATGCTGTATGGTGCAACTGTAATCTTCACTATGTTGGGTGAATCAACCTCCCTCTAGCTTTTAATCACGTCTGTAAGCAATCTTTATTGATTGCCGAACTGGTGTTCTTCAGACTGGGATTTTCTTCCTTCCCAAAACTTTATTGAGCTTCCTTGGATCTGGTAGGGAACCTAGGATAGAAACAACACACCTGGTGATAGTACTAGTTCATGATTCTTTCGGCTGAGTGTAAGCCTATCACCTTGCCTAATGATCGTTAGCTAACTAGACTTAGTCATAGAGCAGATTAGCTACCCACCTAGAATCGAATCAGGTTATGACAAAGAAAAAATCAGCAAACAGAATGTGGAACCCCTCCCACAAGGGACACCTACGGGAAATCCCAATTATCCCTCATTACTCAATTCTCAACTAGTAAAGCTTATCAACACTTCACTAATCTATTCTAGCTAACAGAGTCAAGTATCACTTCCCTACTCTAGCTAGTTTCCACTAACAGTGCTAATCATCACACTATAGTTTAACAAGGCTACTGCCTAAAGTAATTATAACGAATATATTATAATAGGTTATACCTTAAATGGCACCACTGCAGTCCTATCAATCATATCTACATCTGCCATTATAGGCACGTGTAAAATTAAGTCACTAATTAACACACGGTAGATATTATTTCCACTAAGCACTGCAGTGCCCTCCCTCTAACTAGAGCATTAATTCAAGTCCACCCTAGTTGATCACAACTAGAGTTTATATGGCAAACTACCAAAGTTGTCCACGTGACTTTATCCTCTTCGCCCCCACACAGGTGTTATTTGGACATATCAACCATTGCAAGGATCTATTTCTCCGGGCTTAAATCCTGTCAAAGTTGTCAGTAATTGTTAAGATTCTCAAAACAAACCAGCGAATTTTATGACGACTTCCAACAAACAGTTGCAAATAACCCCGTCAAACTCTTCATGTTCCGGAAACCAAGAATTGACATATGTACTGTTTTCTCCCTACTAAGTACTTCCGTTTTACATCTGCCATTGTGATCTCCCGGCTTCCATCTGCATTCAAATGTTGACAAACTTGTCAATCTTCTGTTCCGTGGTGACAATATATGTGATTCTAACTGGTAATGAACTGCCAACTCGGTGTATCCCTTCCTTCTCACTCAACACCAAATGTGTAGATGGGCTGACCCCACTGCTTCCATTTACATTCAAATGTAGACAAACTAATCAAGGCGATGCCAGGACCTGTCACCATCAACACCGACCGTTCCAAATCCGTTATAGATGTACACGTGCAGCTACAAATATTGTCCTGAGATTTTGACATCCGCGGTGTTTTTCCAGTTAGTAAAATAATGGTGCTGAAAATACACGCCAAGCAAACGTCGGGAATATTTATCTGTTTAACTCATGGCAATCTCGCGACATAGGCCCCCTCTTAAGAGAGTAGTCCATCTCACTCTCCTCCACCATGAGTTAAATCCAGATAATTCATTCCTCTTCTTCAGGAGCTGGGTGTCTTGACAAGAAATCCGCTCCAACATTTTCCTTCCCAGGAATGTACTCTACTGTGAAATTATACGGTTGAAGTAACAACGACCACCGCATCAAACGTGCGTTGAGCTTCTGAGAAGTAGCCAGGAACATCAGGGGCTGATGATCCGACTGAACCCGAAACTTAACTCCATACAAATATGGCTGAAATTTTTGCACTGCCCATACGAGGGACAAGCATTCTCTCTCGACGGTTGAATAATTCCTCTCCGCCTGTAGAAGTTTCTTACTTGCGTATGCCACAGGTTCAAAACCGAAGCATCGTCTTTTCCTTCCTGTAACAAAGCGGCTCCAATTCCAATCCCACTCGCATCCGTTCTCAACACAAATGGTTTGGAAAGGTCAGGGAGCTGTAATACAGGTTTGCTGACCAAGGCCTCCTTTAACTGACTATAGGCATTCTCACATTCTGGTGTCCAAATGATTTGATCCGGGAATCCCTTTTTCAAGGTTTCGGTCAACGGAGCTCCCAGTTCCGTGAAATGTGGGATAAATTTGTGGTAGAACCCACACAACGAGAGAAAAGATCGCACATCCTTCTTCGTTTTGGCCTTGGTGCATTTCTGATTTTCTCCAGGTTCTTCTCTTCTGGAACAATGTGTCCTGGAGTGATGGTGTGACTAGAAATTCCAGAGTCTGGTAACCAATCATGCACTTGGTTGGACGAGCAGTAAGGACCTGCTTCCTTGAGCCTATTAAACACTCTCTCCAAGGATTGTAAGTGGTCATCCAGGCTGTCACTGGAAATCAGAATATCATCCATGAATGAGATGATGGACGGATCCTGTAACGGATCTAGTAAAGTCCTCATCATGCGTGTAAACACACTAGGTGCATTGCTGAGTCCAAAGGGCATGACCTTGAATTCGTAGTGTCCACTGGGTGTACTGAAAGCTAACAGTGGTCGAATCTCCGGTTGACTGGTATCTGATAGTACCCCCGACTCAGATCCACCTTTGAAAAGTACCGAGCCTTATGGAGCCTAGCGAATAGCTGAGTTGGATTCGGCAAAGGTTCCACCTGAAACTGTGTATGACTGTTCAGCAGTCGGTAATCTATACACAACCTGTGTTCTCCACTTGGTTTTGCGTAACAAAACTACCCCCGCATTGTATGGGGATGTGGATGGTGCAATCACGTCATCCTCCAGCAGTTTTTTTTATTTCCTCCTCCAGGGCCTTTTCTTTAGAGAATGGCATTGTGCGTGTTTGACTTGCATTGTTGCACCTTTTCCCCTGTCCTAGATTTTCTTTGTGGGACTTGAATGAGCTCCCCTGGTGGCGAGCTTCCTTGTTGCCCTTTGGCTTTTTCCGTGACAACCTCCTTGGAAGTCACTTGACATGCTGAAAAATGAGGGTTCTTAGCCTTCGATTTGCAGTCCCTCGTATTGTGAGAGGGTGACTTACAAATTGAACACCACTTCTCCGACCACGGTCGTTTAGGTGTAGAGCTTGAGGTGCTCTTGCTTCCCTCCTTCTTCTTCTCTGAATACCCTTTGATTTTTCCCCAAAAAGGGTTTCCCCACTTTTTGTTCCTGAGTTTTTGGTTTTCTTCTTGTCATGTTTCTCTTGACTTTTGGGTTGGTGGAAAGGTTTCCCCTGCCTCCCCATGTACCTCGACGAACCGTTCTGCTAATTTATTCACGAGGTCAATACGTTCCGCTCCTTGTTCTCCCAGGAACGTCCTGAGGGGTTTAGACATTTGTTCTTCAGCTGGTCGACCACCATGAGCTCTTCCAGACTCTCATAGTCATGTGCGAACCCAGCCAAATCCATCCACTTATGGAGATAAGATTTAAGACGCAAACTGTAGGCGGCAAAAAACTCTCCCGGTTCTCGTTTCGCTGCTCAAAATTTTTTTCCGGTAGGTATGCGATGTAACCTCGAATCGTTTCAGCAGAGCCGTCTTTAATTCATCATAATTGTTCTCATGTCCTGGGGCAGGCGAGTATAAACCTCGTATCCTGTCCCGCGAATCCCTGGGATAGCTTAAGATTCCATTTGTTACGCTCCAGACCCATAGCAACTGAATAGCCTCGAAGCGTTGAAGGTATTGTCAATCTTCTCTTTGTCCTCCTCGTGACCGCTAAAGGAAACTTCATAGCATGGTACCCCGTCCACCTACTGGTGTTTATCCTGGGATGGAGGAACCTCCAACTGCTCCCCCAGTTTCTCCATTAGATTGACTCTTCAACTCGAGTTCCCCCATCCGGTACTCGTGCTCCCCTTTTCCCTGTGCTTTTTTTTTTTTTTTTTTTTTTTTCAGCTTCCAATTTCCCTTTACTGTTCCACCCAAATTTCTTAGTGCGTTCCCAACCCACCTTTCAATTAGTGGCCTTTGATATTTTCCCTTTTACCCCTTCCACTTCCTTAGCCTTGGAACCCCCAAATATTTCCCCCCCTTTTTAACTAAGGAATTTGGGGTCCAAAAAAAGGGTGCAGGGGTCTGTCAATTCTGCTTCAAGATTTGCAAGACTTAAATCTCGTTTCCAAAAGAATTCACTTACGATAAAATCCCACGCCAGGATTAAGTTAACGGAAAAATTTTTCCCCCCCTTCCAATTCACTTACGGCCCAAAATGTTTCCCTTTTTAATGGTCCCTGGATTTGAGAAGACCCCCGAAAACCCCTTAAATTTTAAATTTTTTCCCCCCCCAAATTTTGAAATCCCCTTTGTCCAAAATTTCCCGTTTAGGAAAACCCCCTTCCTATCACTTTCACCCCTTGTCTGCCCCTTTAAATTCCCCAGGAAATCCACACCACTTAAAATTATTTTTTTTTTTAAATTCGGGAAAAACCCCCGTTCCGAAAAATGTTGGGCCCCTTTTCCCTATAAAGTGTAAGTTCTAATTTTCCCCAAGAACATACTAAACCCTTTTACCAGAAAAATAAAAAATTATTAAAAAAAATTTAACGTTTAAACGTTTGCGGAAAATTGGACGTTTCTTTGTAAAAACCTCTGAATCTTTCCCCCTGAACAGAAAATAGCCCACGGTTTGTAGAAAAAGTACTTAGGCCGGAACCACCTGCCGGGTCCTTTGTTCTTAACCCGGGAACCCCCTTTTCTAGTGACCCCGTTATAAAGTTATTTATGGCCCGGTTTCATCCCTTCCGTTCCAATTTTCCAAAAAATCCTTTCCTATTTTTTTAAATTAAAAAGTTAATGTTAGTAAAGATCTCCTCTTTGCCTAACCTTAGCCCAAAGTTAATTCTTGTTTTTTACGTAAAACACTAGTTTCTTAAACCCGGTTCTCTTTTTAACTGTTTAATGCTGTTGGTGCAACTGTAATCTTCACTATTTTGGGGGAATCAACCCCTCTAGCTTTTAATCACGTCTGTAAGCAATCTTTATTGATTGCCGAACTGGTGTTCTTCGACTGGGATTTTCCCCTTTCCCCAAAACTTTATGAGCTTCCTTGGATCTGGTAGGGAACCTAGGATAAAACAACACCCCTGGTGATAGTACTAGTTCATGATTCTTTCGGCTGAGTGTAAGCCTATCACCTTGCCTAATGATCGTTAGCTAACTAGACTTAGTCATAGAGCAGATTAGCTACCCACCTAGAGTCGAATCAGGTTATGACAAAGAAAAAATCAGCAAACAGAATGTGGAACCCCTCCCACAAGGGACACCTACGGAAATCCCAATTATCCCTCATTACTCAATTCTCAACTAGTAAAGCTTATCAACACTTCACTAATCTATTCTAGCTAACAGAGTCAAGTATCACTTCCCTACTCTAGCTAGTTTCCACTAACAGTGCTAATCATCACACTATAGTTTAACAAGGCTACTGCCTAAAGTAATTATAACGAATATATTATAATATTAACCTTAAATGGCCCCTGCATCCTACAATCAATCTCTCTGCCATTATAGGCACTTAAAATTGTCACTAATTAACACACGGTGTTTATTTACTACCTCCCGGCCCGGCATCTGCAAAGCATAATTTAAGTCCTCCCAGCTGGCCCAACAAGTTAATGGAAAACTCCAAAAGTTGCCAGTGACTTTACCTTTTCCCCCCCACAAGGGTTTTTTACATTCCCATTTGCAAGGATCTATTTTTCCCTTAAATCCTGTCTTTGTCAAAATTTTTGATTCAAAAACAAGCCGCAATTTATCCTTCCCAAACAAACAGTTGCTCCCCCCAAACTCTTCATTTCCAAACCAAAATTGACAATAATTTTTTTTCCCCTGTCTTCCCCGCCGCCAACCCGGGTTTTCCTGACTTTGCAAATTTTAATCCTGTTCCGTGGTAAATTTTGGGCAAAAAACCTCGGGATTTTCCCACTAAAGGAAAGGCCCCCATTCCTTCCTTTCAAAATGGCAATTTAAACTCCAACCTTTTTTAACCCCCCTCCAAACCAAAGTGTAAGGGTAAAAATTGTCCGGCTGTGTTTTCCAGAGTTTGGGCCCTGAAAAACACCCAACAAATGGGAAATTTTTGAACTCATGGCAATCTCCGACATACCCCCCTTAAAGAATTTCCCTTACTTCCTCCCCCAGGTTAAACCGAAACTTTCCTCTTTTCCTTTTTTGAAAAAACCGCCCCAAAATTTTCCTTCCCAGGAATGTCTCACAAAATGGTTGAAGTAAAAACCCCCCCGTAAACGTGCTTGAGCTTCTAGAATAGCCAAACATCGGGGCTGATGATCCGGGAACCCAAATTAACTCCATCAAATTGGTAAATTTTTGACCCCAACGAGGGAAAGTTTCTCTCTCGGGTTGTAATTCCTTCCCCAGGTTTCTTTTTGCTTGCCCAAGGTTTCAAAACCAAGAGTCTTTTCCTTCCTGTAACAAAGCGGCTCCTTCCAATCCACTCCTCCGTTTAACAAAAAATTTTTGGGAAATCGGGGATTAATAAGGTTTTTGTGCCCGGTCCTTTAACGACTATAATTCCCTTTCTGGTGTCCAAATGATTTATCCGGGAATCCCTTTTTCGGGTTTTCGGTAAACGGAGCTCCCATTTGTAAAATTGGGTTTTGTGGTAGAACCCCACAACAAGGAAAAGTACACCTTTTGGGCCCTTTGGGTTTTCTGATTTTCCCAGGTTCCCCGGGAACTGTTTTGGGATGTGGTGTACCTAAAATTCCAAGGTTGGTAACCAACAGCATTGGGTTGGGAGAGTAACCCGCCCCTTTACCCATTCCTCTCCCCAAAGGTTTAAGTGGCATCCAGGCTGTTGGAAATCAAAATCACCATGTGAGTATGGCGGATCCTTAACATCTGGTCCCATATGGTAAAACAATAGGTGCATTGCTGATAAAAGGGGCATACCTTGAATTGAGTGTCCCTGGGGTCGAAAGAAAGTGGTGTTGGTTTGACTGGACTGATAGTCCCCCCCGACTCGTCCACCTTTAAAAGTCCGGCCTTATGGAGCCTGCGAAAATGGTTGGATTGGCAAACCAAAAATGGTATGACTGTTCAAGTGGAAATTTAACAACCGTGTTTATTTGGTTTGCGTAAAAAAACCCCCGTTGAGGGGATGTGGTGGTGCAATCATATCCTAGCAGTTTTTTTATTTCCTCCCCCAGGGCCTTTTTTTAGGAAGGGCACGGGGCCTTTTGGGCAACGGGCTCCTTTGGGGCAAAGCATCTAAACTCCACCAACCTCGTTCGTCCAGGTTTATCAGTCAGTATCTCCTTATGAGACTTGAGAACCTGGGTTATCCTTTCCCTCTCCTGGGAGGTCAGATCAGGGTTCACTTGTACATCCCTTATAGGTTTCCTGGTGTACTAAGGGATATTCCCTGCCCTCGCTGGTTCCCACTCTGTCTCCACTGCAACTGCCATTGCCATGAGGTGAGCTGCCTTGTCTCCGGGTCTCTCTTCGTATTTCCGCAAGAGATTGATATGGAAAATCTTCGACTTTCCCCGGATTCGGATTTGATAGTTGGTTCTGGATATCACCCTTTCCACGGGAAATGGTCCTTGCAACCTATCTCCAGTTTGTTGTTTCCCGTTGGGAGTAGCAACAAGACTTTATCTCCCACCTCTAGAGATCTTTCTTTAGACCTACGGTTGTAGTAAGCCGCATGTCTTTTCCTGGCCTTTTTCAAGTTTTGATTTGCCAGAGTCCATCCCTTGTGGAGTTTTTCTTTCAGTTCCTCCACGTATTTGTAGGATGAGATCACTTCTTCTGACGTCCCCTCTTCAGTCCAACTCCTCAACATGGCTTCCAACGGTCCTTTGATTGGACGACCAAACAGCAACGTAGCGGGTGGTAGTCCTGTTGAGCCATGAGGAACTTCCCGATAGGCAAAAAGTGCTGCTGGGATATATTCATCCCACCTATCAGGTTTTTCCTGCGCTAATTTCCTGAGCATTGTCATCAACGTGCCGTTGAACGCTCCACTTGTCCATTGGCTTGAGGGTGGTAAGGGCTGGTATGTATGTGGTTAGAGTGAAACACCCTAAATACCTCCTCCATGAGTTTTCCACAAAACTGAGATCCATTGTCCGTCAGAATTTGATCCGGAAAGCCTAATCTGGTAAAGGCCTCCATCAGTGCGTCCGCCACTCTTTTCGAGTCAATCGTGGTCAACGGTATAGCCTCACCCCACATTGTACAGCAATCCACCATTGTGAGTATATACATGTTCCTCTTCCTAGTCCTGGGAAGTGGACCCACGATATCGATGGCTACCCTCTCGAAAGGAGAGTTCATGATGGGCATCTCACCCAACATCACCGGTGCTGTCCAGTGTTTCGGTGCACCCTCTGGCACTCAGGGCATGACTTCACATACCGACGCACATCATCTGTCATTCCCGGCCAATAGTAGTGGCAGGAAATCCGCTGCATGGTGGCGGCAATACCCATGTGTCCACTAAAGGAGATGGTATGCCCCATATGAAGAATCTGGGACCGATGAGCTTTCGGGACGACCAACTGACCGTATAGGTTGTCTCCCCTTCCTGCTCTCCTGTAGAGTATCCTATTCTTCATGTAGTACTGCCCCCGTCCTGGTGGATCAGCACTTTTCTGCAGCTTTTTGTAGCAAGGACGTAAAGTATCATCCTCACTCTGGGCAGTTCGTAGCTCCCCCGGCATTGGGTTAGTCACAATTGCGTCTGCCTCTTCCGTTTTCGCCTGAGAGCGAGTCTGCATTGCTCCCATATGAATAGGCTCCCTGGGCATTCCCAGAAAGACATACCGGCAACCTAGGATGACTGGAAAAATGGGATCGGTCAATACAGCGGCCTTGATGGTGCCGGTGACGTACCTTGACCGAATCTCCACATTAGCAATGGGCAACTTCATGGTTACAGCACTCTTCTGTGCAGGCTGTATATCCAATGTTTCACCTGTGAATTGTTCTGGATGTACTAGATCCGCAGAAATCACGGCCTCCCCGTCCAGTCCTGTGTCGTATAAACACTCCACTTGACGACCGTTAACCTCTACCAATTCCACTACAGGTGGTTTCTCCTGGTCTGGAGTCTCTTCCTCGGCCTCGACCTGTTCGGTGGGCTCCACCTTAGGTTTCCCTGAGCACACGACGAATTGAGTGTCTCCTGACTTTCCCCTGCAGTCAATAGCATTGTGCGTGTTTGACTTGCATTCGTTGCACCATTTCCCTGTCCTAGATTTTCTATTGTCGGACTTGAATGAGCTCTCCTGGTGGCGAGCTTCCTTGTTGACCTTGGCATTTTCCGTGACAACCTCCTTGGAAGTCACTTGACATGCTGCAAAGTGAGGGTTCTTAGCCTTCGATTTGCAGTCCCTCGTATTGTGAGAGGGTGACTTACAAATTGAACACCACTTCTCCGACCACGGTCGTTTAGGTGTAGAGCTTGAGGTGCTCTTGCTTCCCTCCTTCTTCTTCTCTGAATTATCCTCTGATTTTTGCACATAAGGTTCCCACTTTTTGGTTCCTGAGTTTTTGGCTTTCTTCTTGTCATGTTTCTCTTGACTTTTGGTGTTGGTGGAAAGGTTCTCCCCTGCCTCCCCATGTACCTCGACGAACCGTTCTGCTAATTTATTCACGAGGTCAATACGTTCCGCTCCTTGTTCTCCCAGGAACGTCCTGAGAGGTTTAGACATTTGCTTCTTCAGCTGGTCGACCACCATGAGCTCTTCCAGACTCTCATAGTCATGTGCGAACCCAGCCAAATCCATCCACTTATGGAGATAAGATTTAAGACGCAAACTGTAGGCGGCAAACAACTCTCCCGGTTCTCGTTTCGCTGCTCGAAATTTTTTCCGGTAGGTATGCGATGTAACCTCGAATCGTTTCAGCAGAGCCGTCTTTAATTCGTCATAATTGTTCTCATGTCCTGGTGGCAGGCGAGTATAAACCTCGTATCCTGTCCCGCGTAATCCCTGGGATAGCTTAAGATTCCATTTGTTACGCTCCAGACCCATAGCAACTGACATAGCCTCGAAGCGTTGAAGGTATTGGTCAATCTTCTCTTTGTCCTCCTCGTAGACCGCTAAAGGAAACTTCATAGCATGGTACCCATGTCCACCTACTGGTGTTGATCCTGGGATGGAGGAACCTCCAACTGCTCCCTCAGTTTCTCCATTAGATTGACTCTTCAACTCGAGTTCCCTCATCCGGTACTCGTGCTCCCTTTTCTGTGCTTCCTGTTCAGCTTCTAATTTCCTAGCTGCTTGCTCAGCTTCAAATTTCCTAGCTGCTTGCTCAGCTTCCAATTTCCTAGCTGCTTGCTTAGCTTCCAATTTCTTAGCTGCTTGTTCCAACTCCATCCTTCTCAATTCCAGCTCGGCCTTTCGATCATCCCTTTCTGCTTGACGATACTCTCTCTCCACTTCCTGTATGTAATCCGTTAGAGCAGACCCCGCCAATCCCATTTCTTCCCCCCTTTCCTTTAATTCTAACGTGCTAAGTTTAGGGGTGGCCATTATACAGAGAGGTAAGCTAGCAGGTCTAGTACAATATAACTGCAAATTACTATACCGATATATGAACAAGTACTATAAATCTCGATATTACCACACACAGTACATTCACTCAGTGACAAGAGTAGAATCAGGACCACAGACCTATGCAGACGTGTGAAGTGTGAACAGGTAAGATATTAATCCTAACCCCTATCCACATTCACTCTAGCTGGATTCTCCAAAATGATATCTCCCTCTTATAACTAAGGATCCCGTGTCAAAAGACCCCGTTGTCAGAAGATCCCCCTGTCAAACGTTCCTGCTTGCAGGAGATCTCGCTGTCCAAGGATTCCGTTTACGGGAGATCCCGCTGTCCAAGGATCCCGTTTACGAGAGATCTCGTTGTCCAAAGATCACGTTCACGATAGATCCCGCTGTCCAAAGATCACGTTTACGAGAGATCCCACTGTCCAAATATCACGTTTACGAGCCCCCAATAATGTCGTGTCCTCCTTTAAAGTGTCGTCCCTGGAGTGAGGAGATCCGACACCCACATTATAATATTATTTTTTTTTCCCCTCAATATTCTGGAGAATCCACCAGCTTCCGTCCAACACACTCCATCAGCCTATGGACACCTTTTCCTATCACTCTCACACTGTCGTACTATGCCCCCTTCTCATACTTCCCCAACGCAACATACTCAACAACTCTTACTTCTAGAAATTAATAAGATTAATTTATTAAAATAAAAGTGTAACGTGTATGAGACGTGTATGCGAAGAAAATGTGTGACGTGTTCTATAAAGTGTAGAGAATCTGACTCTCAGACATCAGATCAGTCCGCTGATCACAGCAAAGATAGACCACAGCACGTTACGTCAGAACAAGTACGTCTCACCCGTTGCCGGAACCATCCTGCCGGATACTGCTTTGCTTCTGTAGACCTCTGGTAATCCCATTTCATGAACATGAGAAATAGACACCGGTGGTATGAACAGTTACTTATGGACCGGATTCACTCTACACAATGTCCGTTCCTAATGTTCTCTAACCAACTGCACAAGTTCTTTTCTAGTGTTTACACAGTTAGTAAAGTTAAGTGTTAGTCGACAGATCATCCTCGTTGCACATCGAACCATTCAGTCCGCAAGTGCTAATTACTAATGTTAATTGTTACTGTATTGATCTTAAACCGGGTTTTTTCTTTCCACGTTTAATGTTTGGTCAACGAATTTCACTAGTTTAAAAACCCCCCTTTTCTTTTTTACTCTGTGAAACTTTATTTTTGCCAACTGGGGTTTTTTCACTATTTTTTCCTTTCCCAAAAAATTTTTATTTCCGGTCTGGGAGGGGGCCTAGGGTGCCAACCCGGTGTTCTTTTAGACTTTTGGGATTTTCCCCTTCCTTTCCAAAACTTTATGAGCTTTCCCCCCTTGAAACGGTTTTGGAAAAAAACCCAAAAAAATTGGAAACAAACACCTGGGAAATAATTTTTCATTATCTTTCCTAGTAAAACTTTTCAAAACCCTTCCTAATTATTTTAGCTAACTAAAAACTTTATCTAGAGCCCCAAAAGGGTAACCACCTAAGTTTAACAAAGGTATGCCAAAGAAAAACGAAAAAAATGGGAACCTTAAAGGCACCACGATCCCAATTATCTCATCTCCATTTCACTGTAAAATTAATCACAATTCCCCTAATTTATTTTACTAGGCGTCCTCCCTACCCCTAAAACTAATTTCAACCCCCCAGCTTCCAACTAAGTTTAAGGCAAAATCCAAAGTTTATACATTTTTAAAGGTTTATTTAAATCAAACCCTTTTCAAGGTCTATTTTTCCCCAAATCCCGCAAAGGCAGTAATTTTTAAAATTTTCCAAAACAACCCCGAATTTTATTTCCAAAAAACGTTTCTCCCCGCAAACCTTTTGCCAAACCAAAATTCAAGTCCTCCCTACTGTCCCAACTGATTTATTAGGCCCCCCTACAAAGTTGACAAAATTTAAACCTTTCCCACAAAAGTGTTTAATGGAATAACTGCCCAAGGTTATTTTTCCCTAAACCAAAGTTGTCGAATGTTAAATTCTTAAAAACAACAAGGGGATGAGGGCCCTTCACCATCAAACCCCGTTCCCAAACCTTATGTGTAACTGCAGTAAAATTTTCCTGGTTTTGCATCCCGGTTTTTTCCGTTGAAAATAATGGTGTGAAAATCCCCAAACAAAACCAAAATTTCGTTTCTATGGTCCGGACATAGGCCCCCCAAGGATTCCATTCCTTCCCCCACCCAATTAAATTGATTTCATTTTTCTTCAACTGGGTGTTTCAAAAACCCTCCAAAATTTTCCCCCAAAAGTTTTTTAAAAATGGGGTAAAAACGAAGTAAACGTGCTTGGTTTAAAATACCGGCTGGGGGCCCTAGAAATTTAAACCCCAACAAAAGGCGAAATTTTTGACTCCCCTGGGGGAAATTTTTCCGACAAAAACCCCCCCTTAGAAGTTTCTTACTTCTTCCACAGGTTTAAAAAAGAAATTCTTTTTCCCTTCCCTTCAAAGCGGTCCTTCCAATCCCTCCACTTTTTTCCCAAATGTTTAAACGGGATTAAAACGGTTTTTGGACCCAAGGCCCCTTTAACTGCTTGGCTTCTAAGGGGCCAAAATTTTTGGAATCCCTTTTGGCGGAACACTCCCCTTCAAATTGGGTAAATTTTTGAAACCCCAAACGAGGAAAAGATCCCTCCCTTTTTTTTTTGCCTTGGGGATTTCTATTTTCCCAGGTTTTCCCGGGAACAATGTGTCCTGGAGTGATGGTGTGACCTAGAAATTCCAGAGTCTGGTAACCAATCATGCACTTGGTTGGACGAGCAGTAAGCCCTGCTTCCTTGAGCCTATTAAACACTCTCTCCAAGGATTGTAAGTGGTCATCCAGGCTGTCACTGGAAATCAGAATATCATCCATAAATGAGATGATGGACGGATCCTGTAACGGATCTAGTAAAGTCCTCATCATGCGTGTAAACACACTAGGTGCATTGCTAAGTCCAAAGGGCATGACCTTAAATTCCTAGTGTCCACTGGGTGTACTGAAAGCTAACAGTGGTCGAATCTCCGGTTTGACTGGTATCTGATAGTACCCCCGACTCAGATCCACCTTTGAAAAGTACCGAGCCTTATGGAGCCTAGCGAATAGCTGAGTTGGATTCGGCAAAGGTTCCACCTGAAACTGTGTATGACTGTTCAGCAGTCGGTAATCTATACACAACCTGTGTTCTCCACTTGGTTTGCGTAACAAAACTACCCCCGCATTGTATGGGGATGTGGATGGTGCAATCACGTCATCCTCCAGCAATTTTTTTATTTCCTCCTCCAGGGCCTTTTCTTTAGAGAATGGCACTGGGTAAACCTTCTGACGAACCGGCTCCTGTGTGGTCAAAGTCATCTCAAACTCCACCAACCTCGTTCGTCCAGGTTTATCAGTCAGTATCTCCTTATGAGACTTGAGAACCTGGGTTATCCTTTCCCTCTCCTGGGAGGTCAGATCAGGGTTCACTTGTACATCCCTATAGGTTTCCTGGTGTACTAAGGGATATTCCCTGCCCTCGCTGGTTCCCACTTCTGTCTCCACTGCAACTGCCATTGCCATGAGGTGAGCTGCCTTGTCTCCGGGTCTCTCTTCGTATTTCCGCAAGAGATTGATATGGAAAATCTTCGACTTTCCCCGGATTCGGATTTGATAGTTGGTTCTGGATATCACCCTTTCCACGGGAAATGGTCCTTGCCAACCTATCTCCAGTTTGTTGTTTCCCGTTGGGAGTAGCAACAAGACTTTATCTCCCACCTCTAGAGATCTTTCTTTAGACCTACGGTTGTAGTAAGCCGCATGTCTTTTCCTGGCCTTTTTCAAGTTTTGATTTGCCAGAGTCCATCCCTTGTGGAGTTTTTCTTTCAGTTCCTCCACGTATTTGTAGGATGAGATCACTTCTTCTGACGTCCCCTCTTCAGTCCAACTCCTCAACATGGCTTCCAACGGTCCTTTGATTGGACGACCAAACAGCAACGTAGCGGGTGGTAGTCCTGTTGAGCCATGAGGAACTTCCCGATAGGCAAAAAGTGCTGCTGGGATATATTCATCCCACCTATCAGGTTTTTCCTGCGCTAATTTCCTGAGCATTGTCATCAACGTGCCGTTGAAACGCTCCACTTGTCCATTGGCTTGAGGGTGGTAAGGGCTGGTATGTATGTGGTTAGAGTGAAACACCCTAAATACCTCCTCCATGAGTTTTCCACAAAACTGAGATCCATTGTCCGTCAGAATTTGATCCGGAAAGCCTAATCTGGTAAAGGCCTCCATCAGTGCGTCCGCCACTCTTTTCGAGTCAATCGTGGTCAACGGTATAGCCTCACCCCACATTGTACAGCAATCCACCATTGTGAGTATATACATGTTCCTCTTCCTAGTCCTGGGAAGTGGACCCACGATATCGATGGCTACCCTCTCGAAAGGAGAGTTCATGATGGGCATCTCACCCAACATCACCGGTGCTGTCCAGTGTTTCGGTGCCACCCTCTGGCACTCAGGGCATGACTTCACATACCGACGCACATCATCTGTCATTCCCGGCCAATAGTAGTGGCAGGAAATCCGCTGCATGGTGGCGGCAATACCCATGTGTCCACTAAAGGAGATGGTATGCCCCATATGAAGAATCTGGGACCGATGAGCTTTCGGGACGACCAACTGACCGTATAGGTTGTCTCCCCTTCCTGCTCTCCTGTAGAGTATCCTATTCTTCATGTAGTACTGCCCCCGTCCTGGTGGATCAGCACTTTTCTGCAGCTTTTTGTAGCAAGGACGTAAAGTATCATCCTCACTCTGGGCAGTTCGTAGCTCCCCCGGCATTGGGTTAGTCACAATTGCGTCTGCCTCTTCCGTTTTCGCCTGAGAGCGAGTCTGCATTGCTCCCATATGAATAGGCTCCCTGGGCATTCCCAGAAAGACATACCGGCAACCTAGGATGACTGGAAAAATGGGATCGGTCAATACAGCGGCCTTGATGGTGCCGGTGACGTACCTTGACCGAATCTCCACATTAGCAATGGGCAACTTCATGGTTACAGCACTCTTCTGTGCAGGCTGTATATCCAATGTTTCACCTGTGAATTGTTCTGGATGTACTAGATCCGCAGAAATCACGGCCTCCCCGTCCAGTCCTGTGTCGTATAAACACTCCACTTGACGACCGTTAACCTCTACCAATTCCACTACAGGTGGTTTCTCCTGGTCTGGAGTCTCTTCCTCGGCCTCGACCTGTTCGGTGGGCTCCACCTTAGGTTTCCCTGAGCACACGACGAATTGAGTGTCTCCTGACTTTCCCCTGCAGTCAATAGCATTGTGCGTGTTTGACTTGCATTCGTTGCACCATTTCCCTGTCCTAGATTTTCTATTGTCGGACTTGAATGAGCTCTCCTGGTGGCGAGCTTCCTTGTTGACCTTGGCATTTTCCGTGACAACCTCCTTGGAAGTCACTTGACATGCTGCAAAATGAGGGTTCTTAGCCTTCGATTTGCAGTCCCTCGTATTGTGAGAGGGTGACTTACAAATTGAACACCACTTCTCCGACCACGGTCGTTTAGGTGTAGAGCTTGAGGTGCTCTTGCTTCCCTCCTTCTTCTTCTCTGAATTATCCTCTGATTTTTGCACATAAGGTTCCCACTTTTTTGTTCCTGAGTTTTTGGCTTTCTTCTTGTCATGTTTCTCTTGACTTTTGGTGTTGGTGGAAAGGTTTTCCCCTGCCTCCCCATGTACCTCGACGAACCGTTCTGCTAATTTATTCACGAGGTCAATACGTTCCGCTCCTTGTTCTCCCAGGAACGTCCTGAGAGGTTTAGACATTTGCTTCTTCAGCTGGTCGACCACCATGAGCTCTTCCAGACTCTCATAGTCATGTGCGAACCCAGCCAAATCCATCCACTTATGGAGATAAGATTTAAGACGCAAACTGTAGGCGGCAAACAACTCTCCCGGTTCTCGTTTCGCTGCTCGAAATTTTTTCCGGTAGGTATGCGATGTAACCTCGAATCGTTTCAGCAGAGCCGTCTTTAATTCGTCATAATTGTTCTCATGTCCTGGTGGCAGGCGAGTATAAACCTCGTATCCTGTCCCGCGTAATCCCTGGGATAGCTTAAGATTCCATTTGTTACGCTCCAGACCCATAGCAACTGACATAGCCTCGAAGCGTTGAAGGTATTGGTCAATCTTCTCTTTGTCCTCCTCGTAGACCGCTAAAGGAAACTTCATAGCATGGTACCCATGTCCACCTACTGGTGTTGATCCTGGGATGGAGGAACCTCCAACTGCTCCCTCAGTTTCTCCATTAGATTGACTCTTCAACTCGAGTTCCCTCATCCGGTACTCGTGCTCCCTTTTCTGTGCTTCCTGTTCAGCTTCTAATTTCCTAGCTGCTTGCTCAGCTTCAAATTTCCTAGCTGCTTGCTCAGCTTCCAATTTCCTAGCTGCTTGCTTAGCTTCCAATTTCTTAGCTGCTTGTTCCAACTCCATCCTTCTCAATTCCAGCTCGGCCTTTCGATCATCCCTTTCTGCTTGACGATACTCTCTCTCCACTTCCTGTATGTAATCCGTTAGAGCAGACCCCGCCAATCCCATTTCTTCCCCCCTTTCCTTTAATTCTAACGTGCTAAGTTTAGGGGTGGCCATTATACAGAGAGGTAAGCTAGCAGGTCTAGTACAATATAACTGCAAATTACTATACCGATATATGAACAAGTACTATAAATCTCGATATTACCACACACAGTACATTCACTCAGTGACAAGAGTAGAATCAGGACCACAGACCTATGCAGACGTGTGAAGTGTGAACAGGTAAGATATTAATCCTAACCCCTATCCACATTCACTCTAGCTGGATTCTCCAAAATGATATCTCCCTCTTATAACTAAGGATCCCGTGTCAAAAGACCCCGTTGTCAGAAGATCCCCCTGTCAAACGTTCCTGCTTGCAGGAGATCTCGCTGTCCAAGGATTCCGTTTACGGGAGATCCCGCTGTCCAAGGATCCCGTTTACGAGAGATCTCGTTGTCCAAAGATCACGTTTACGATAGATCCCGCTGTCCAAAGATCACGTTTACGAGAGATCCCACTGTCCAAATATCACGTTTACGAGCCCCCAATAATGTCGTGTCCTCCTTTAAAGTGTCGTCCCTGGAGTGAGGAGATCCGACACCCACATTATAATATTATTTTTTTTTCCCCTCAATATTCTGGAGAATCCACCAGCTTCCGTCCAACACACTCCATCAGCCTATGGACACCTTTTCCTATCACTCTCACACTGTCGTACTATGCCCCCTTCTCATACTTCCCCAACGCAACATACTCAACAACTCTTACTTCTAGAAATTAATAAAGATTAATTTATTAAAATAAAAGTGTAACGTGTATGAGACGTGTATGCGAAGAAAATGTGTGACGTGTTCTATAAAGTGTAGAGAATCTGACTCTCAGACATCAGATCAGTCCGCTGATCACAGCAAAGATAGACCACAGCACGTTACGTCAGAACAAGTACGTCTCACCCGTTGCCGGAACCATCCTGCCGGATACTGCTTTGCTTCTGTAGACCTCTGGTAATCCCATTTCATGAACATGAGAAATAGACACCGGTGGTATGAACAGTTACTTATGGACCGGATTCACTCTACACAATGTCCGTTCCTAATGTTCTCTAACCAACTGCACAAGTTCTTTTCTAGTGTTTACACAGTTAGTAAAGTTAAGTGTTAGTCGACAGATCATCCTCGTTGCACATCGAACCATTCAGTCCGCAAGTGCTAATTACTAATGTTAATTGTTACTGTACTAACACTAGTTACTCTTAACCGGTTCTCGGTTCGTTACCACTGTTTAATGCTGTATGGTGCAACTGTAATCTTCACTATGTTGGGTGAATCAACCTCCCTCTAGCTTTTAATCACGTCTGTAAGCAATCTTTATTGATTGCCGAACTGGTGTTCTTCAGACTGGGATTTTCTTCCTTCCCAAAACTTTATTGAGCTTCCTTGGATCTGGTAGGGAACCTTAAATGGCACCACTGCAGTCCTATCAATCATATCTACATCTGCCATTATAGGCACGTGTAAAATTAAGTCACTAATTAACACACGGTAGATATTATTTCCACTAGGCGCTGCCGTGCCCTGGCACTCTGACTAAAGCATAATTCCAAGTCCTCCCTAGCTGGTCACAACTAGAGTTTATATGGCAAACTACCAAAGTTGTCCACGTGACTTTATCCTCTTCTCCCCCACACAGGTGTTATTTGGACATATCAACCATTTGCAAGGATCTATTTTTCCGGGCTTAAATCCTGTCAAAGTTGTCAGTAATTGTTAAGATTCTCAAAACAAGCCAGCGAATTTTATGACGACTTCCAACAAACAGTTGCAAATAACCCCGTCAAACTCTTCATGTTCCGGAAACCAAGAATTGACATATGTACTGTTTTCTCCCTACTAAGTACTTCCGTTTTACATCTGCCATTGTGATCTCACGGCTTCCATCTGCATTCAAATGTTGACAAACTTGTCAATCTTCTGTTCCGTGGTGACAATATATGTGATTCTAACTGGTAATGAACTGCCAACTCGGTGTATCCCTTCCTTCTCACTCAACACCAAATGTGTAGATGGGCTGACCCCACTGCTTCCATTTACATTCAAATGTAGACAAACTAATCAAGGCGATGCCAGGACCTGTCACCATCAACACCGACCGTTCCAAATCCGTTATAGATGTACACGTGCAGCTACAAATATTGTCCTGAGATTTTGACATCCGCGGTGTTTTTCCAGTTAATAAAATAATGGTGCTGAAAATACACGCCAAGCAAACATCGGGAATATTTATCTGTTTAACTCATGGCAATCTCGCGACACTCCACCTCCATTTTCATGCTGGAGGTTATAGTCTCATATGCCATACTCTCCATTTTCAAGACTCGTCCATTAGCCTTTTAATAAAGCCCCAGCCACTACGTCTGTTTCTCACCACTGACCCATCGGTGTAGATGACTATGTCACCTTGATTTGTGTTGCTCTGAATCAGCTGTTGCATTTCAAACTCAGTGCGGCCCGCTGCCCACTCTCTGCACTCACGACCCAGTGTTATTATTACATTGTGCCAGTCCGCAATGTCTTCCGGAACTTCAACCCACTCTCTTTCACGATTGATGGTCTCTAGATCACACCCTCAGGTATAGAAAGTTTCGCCTGTGCCATCCAGGACCTGCCTCGTCTTAGTCTTTGACCCTTAACTATATCCATTGCTGCATGCAGTGGGTGATCCCTGTCTGCAGCAACTCTCAGGTACGATTTGGCCTGAAGTACCTTATGCCTATCCGTAATTGTTGGTAGCGGCAGGATATGCCTCATGCATATAATTGGTGTGTCGTTTGTGCACCCCAGGATTAACCGCATTGCAGCATTCTGTATGCGCTCCAACTTTCAAGCTCGCTCTTTGATACTGTCAGCAGCCCCAAACCATACTCAATGACAGAAATTATTAACTGCTGAAAGAGCCTGTACAGCATCCTCTGATCTACCCCGGTTGATACCATAGCCCTCAATTCATTAAGTCCCTTACCAGCCTTCACCACCAAGGCCACCACATGATCCTTAAAAGACAAACACATGTCAAAGGTGATACCCAAGTACATCAATGTACTCTCTCGACTACGAGGACATCCATTCAACATAATACCTGGGACATCTGCCTTGACGATCCGATTATCCAGGGAGTACCACACAACCGATGCCTTGTCTGGGTGTATAATGGCCCCTGCATCCCTGCACCACTCCGCTACTCTGTTTACTGCCAACTGTAAGTCTTTCGCCAAACTGGCCCTGTCTCTGCCCTGTTTGTACACCAGCACATCATCTGCAAATATCAAGATTCAACCCACACCAGGTGTCTCATTAGCTGCGATTTTGCTGGTGTAGTCATTAAAGAGCGCTGGGGACAAGGCAAATCCCTGCACAACCCAGGTGTAATAGTAAAGGTGAAAGAAGTTCAGGAACCCATGCGCAGTGCAACCTTACGCTCATAAAGGACTGCCGCAACTCATCTAACAAGGCAAGGGCAGACTTCCATGTCCAACAGTGCGTATATTAACCGATCATACCTGACCCTGTCATACGCATCCTCCAGGTCAAGAGCTACCGCCACTGTCTCCTGTTTATCCTGGAAGCCCTCGTAGACATCAAATGCTAAAGTCTCAGCATTAGCCCAGGTGTCCTTTCCAGGCCGATAACTCCCGTGTCCTTAGGGAAGCAGATTACGACTTTCCAAATCTCGCTGGAGCCTGCGTGCTACTATCTTTTTCGAGGACTTTGCCATATGTGTTTTGCAGGGTTATGATTCGGTATCCATTATGTCTGGAGTGATCCTTACCTGGCTTTTGGAGTGGGACCATGAGGCTATGCAGCCAACCGTGGGATATTTCCGCCTTATTGATTCTTGGGTTGAAACAAAAACCATCTCCTCCAAGTCTCCATCATTTATGTTCCTCATATGGTAGTACCTCACTCCATCCGGACCTGGCGCTGTGTCTTTAGCCCGCTTTAGTACCCGTCTAATGTCCTCCACGTTGATCTCACAGTCCTCCTTCCTAGTGACCCGTGACAAGGCTTCTTTGACGTTATCGCTAATAGCCCTATCTTGCTGATCCGTCTGTTTTAAAGATCTCGCAAGAAAAGCCTCCATTTTGTCCTTTTCAGTTGTCAAGGGTCGGTTGTTATAATCATAAACGGTACCATATTTACCAGGCATCGCCGGTGCATCCTCCAGTACTTTCCCAATGTCACATCCCCACCGACTTCATTGATAAACTGTTCCTATTTAATCTTATTTGCCTCTGCTGCCTGGAGTTTAAAATACTGCACCTTTACTTTTTAATATCTTTCAGCCTCTTCCAATTCTGTGTCAACTGCATTGGTTGCTCTCCGCACCCTCTGCCAATTCCTTATGGTCGCTCTCTTTTCCCTCCATGAATTCTCTACCTCTGGTATCCACCATGGTAGTTGGGTGAAGATTCTTCTTGTTGAATTAGATCTTCTCTGTGATCTAAGGCGCCCCAAGAGTGAAGAGTGGTCGCGCTCATAACTGAATGCCCAGCGGGCTCTTATAGCCCTTATTGTGCTGGACTTAGATATCAGCACAGAACAGGTGAGGTGGTCACTTCCATGGTCTCCAAGGACGCTCCATGTTATATATGATGCCGCCTCTTGGGATACAAACGCCAGGTCGATGGCCTTGTCAGGGTCACCCGGTCTCATTGCTAGCCTAGTGAGTGTCCCGTCATTTAGACAGGCAACATCCGTCTCAAGCAAGGCCTCAGAAAAAGCAGTACCATGTCTGATTTCTCCCGACCTGTCCCATTCCTTGGCGCGGGCGTTGAAATCACCACATATCAGATACCTGGTGCTTGGAGTGTCCACTGAACCTTTCAACCAGTCCCAATTCTCTCTGCTTATGCAAGATCCCCACTTACATATGCATTTATCAGGTTCCAGCTGTATTGGTCGACTTGTATCCGCATTCCCTGCACCTCTTTACTCTCCTGATTCCACCCACTCATATCCATTACTTAATGCTGTAAACCATCCTTGCCCACCAGAGTCTGCCCATGTATTCCCTGCCCAGTTGGGTTGATGTAACATGTATAGCCAGGGCACTTAAAAGAGTTTGTATTCAGCTCTTGTAACATCAGGCCATCAAAATCGTAGACCAGTTTATCCAGTATTGGGCCTCGTTGCTTTGCACTACGGCAATTACAATACCCAACCCGTACATTTTTGAGTCCCAAACGACCCGTTTTCCTTCTACCCCTTCTGGCTCCAGCCCTCTTCTTCCTTTTCCTTCCCCCCTCTCCCCTACCTCTTCTCCTCCGCTTCATTCTCTCCCAGCTGGCTGTTGTCATAGGTATCGAACACAAAGCACGTACTCCGTTGCTTTGGCGATAATTCTTTGTATTATTCATAGTTAGTTAGATAGGACGGCAGGATATAATCGGTCACCCTAGTAGAGCCTGCCTGCTAGGGAATGGGCAGGGGATGCCCCCAAGGAGTCCATACGTCTGGCGCCGCCCTGCCCGCATACCAAACGTTCCACGTTCATGACCAGCTCACCCGTGGCCATTCAGTCCTCGGCACGTTGGTCCACCTTAAACTTGGGGGTTTATAATCGGAGTTTTCCATCTCCTAGATAGGCCGCTGTAATAGCTAATGGGCCCAGCTACCCGGAGGCAAGAGGTTCCAACGCCTTATTCCTGGCGAACACAGTAGCTACATGTATACGGGGAACAAAGCCAATGTCATACAATATCTATAAAATAGTACCTACTACATAGTTAAAGTCACTACACAACGGAAAAATAAATATCGTAGGTAGATAGTTGAGCCCCAAACAAAGCAGTGACGCCATCAGTAATCTGGCTGAGCTCTGTATTGCTGAGACAACAAAATGACAATGCTTGGGTAAATTCATAACATATCCTGTTGTATTATAGAGTGGTGGGGTGGTGGCAGACACAACACCACCCATTATACAATGTCATCCGGTTTGCAATGTAATTGTGTCACTGTTGGAGAACGAACTGTCACTGTACTTTACACATTGAGCTCTGTAGTACTGACACAACCCCATTCATTTTACAATGTTATTGTGTCAACTTTGGAAACAGAACTGTCACAGTACTTCACACATTGCGCTCTGTAGTACTGACACAACACTAAGTTTGCAAAGTAATTGTTTCACTGGTGGAGAAAGAACTGTCACTGTACTTCACACATTGAGCTCTGTAGTACTGACACAACCCCATCAATTTTACAATATTATTGTGTCACTGTTGGAAACAGAACTGTCACTGTACTTCACACAATGAGCTATGTAGTACTGACACAACACCAACCATTATACACTGTTATTGTGCCACTATTTGAAACATTGTTGTCACTGTACTTCACACATTGAGCTCTGTAGTACTGACACAACACCAACCATTATACACTGTTATTGTGCCACTGTTGGAAACAGAACTGTCCATCTAACGTATGCGAAGGTACCGCTAGCAATAGAAAATACTGATATTGACCACGACACACTTCCATTTGTTCGCTGTCTTGCAACGTTCCTCTGTGACGTACCAGGTATTGTATGTAATGATGGCATGAGCTCTGCTGATAATGTTGACATAAGCGTAGTCAATGTTTGGGCACCATAGGAACACAAGGTGACGATGATCTGGAAACAAGACTGCTGCTAAAAGAAACAATTGTTGAAAACTCACTGGGACCATTGGAGGACCATACTTACCTCGCATCCTTTAGTGTTCACACTGCACACTCATGGTATAAACTCGTACGCCATGATGATTGTCTGCTTGTTAGTTCTGTGTACAAGCGACCACTACAACACAGTGTACTGAAGAATAACCTTGCTCTAGACAGACTTGGCATCTTTTCTTCGGGCTGGTAACATAAATTCGTTGATCTCTTGAGGCATTACACTGCCGGAATAAAACAAACTAAAAGAAAATACAAATTTCACTTAACGGTCGGAAAGATTGAACACCATCTTGCCCCAAGGGAAGTCACTCCCCATCCTAACATTTCAGAATATTGTTTAGTAAAAGTAACATTTCTGAATATTGTTTCACTATACAGGTACAACAGATCTGAAGACATTATGCATTCCTGTCTCACACCACTCTTAAAGGACTGGTATTGACCTACTTCATTTTCAAGCTTTATGACAGCATTTATGTTTTTTTTCCAATGTATGTTTTTATGTGTCAAAGGTCTTTCGCATAGATTTATAGATATGCATGCATCCCCATCATGATGATATGGCTTACTTTATCAAAAGCCTTTGTGTAGTCAATAAAGCAAAGATGTAAGAATTTGTTTACTTCTATAGAACGTTCAATTAATGTTCTCTTCTCTTATTTCGGATTGTATTTTCTTCCAAACACTTTACATGCTAATTCTTTGAAAAATCTGTGTGTTGTGGCTCATTATACTAATTGTTCGATGTTGATCAAACTCCCAGGCTCCTGATTTCTTTGGGATTGCAATAAATAAAAACTTACACAATTCATGAGACATAATCCCGGTCGGTAAATGTAGCTTTCAAGTTTTATATGGTCTTGTGCGTCCTCTAATCTCCACTTTCTTCCTCTCCTTCTATGAGCGCCAAACAAAAATATGTGTTTTTAAATAATTCAGGATGTGTATCTCCAGTGTCATGTATTGTGTTTAGCAGTTTGATGAATTGGTCTATTCCATGTACTTCTAAGGCATAGATCATTTCTGTTGAGATGTGTTCTGGACCCGGGATTTATACTATTATTTAAAAGTTGCATGTGCGTGGCCAGCTGACGTTAACATTAAATCACAATGTGCCCATTGTGGTTAATAATGTTGCATTTTATTATATGCCGCCTAGCTTTATAAGCTTCTCACACACTCTGGGTCTGTCTTCTGCTGCCTGTCTTGCCCAGTGTTATCGCACGCAAGGCTAATTCTACTATATCACCTTTTCTGTTGATATGACGCGACCAATTGAATGTGTTCTTTCCTGATGATTTTGATGAGTGATCTTGTAACACGCGCATACCTCATTCCATCTTTTTGTTTTCTTGTCTATCAAATAAATTCACAGCATTCTCAAACACCACATATCCACTTCCTCTATTTAAGTAATGTATGCCAGGTCTTAGTCAGTTATGACTGAGCAACCGTATGACAGTAGACGGTACTACCTGCTTTCTGTTAGCACCGAGTATTGGGCGGCGATCACCAAACCCGACACTCACATTGTGAAAACGGCGTCGGACGGAGGGGTGCAATTGGGAGGGTACAAGCCTTACCCTAGTGCGAGGAATGCAATCTTAAGACTAAATGTCATGACAGTTCAGACCAGGCCTTAAACCGTGGTCGGCAGTTCGTCTAGGATGGAAGCTCCAAGAGGAGGACTGTTATGGTATTGCTTTGCTGGTATTGCAAGCTTCTGCAGCTTGTCCTGTTCTAGGTGTACTGGTGTTACCTTTCATGCGGAGTAAATTACACAGGCCTGCTGCATGGGCAGCCCATGGTCTCCAAATTCAGTCCCGGCTTTGTGTTATGGAGATGTATAAGTCCAGTTTAAAAACTATCCTCTGTCAAGACGGCAAGGTGCCAGTCAATCAGTCAGTCATTTACGTAACATTTCATCAATCAGAATCAGTCATAATTACATAAGACAAGAGCATCTATTTAATCACATTAGGCAAGATATCCAGTAAATCCATAGTTAATTGTCATTCACATAACACAATGTGTAGTCAGCCATTATGTTGTACCTATCGCGTATGTGTATGACACTAATCCAAAGATTGGTTGTTTCTATCCAAGTATATTAATCTATCCAAGCATATTAATCTCCAATATATGCAGCCTCATAACTATGGTGTGGATATGCATCTTTATAACCCAAGCTGTTTTGGATGCAGATCCGTATTGCATATTCTTAGTAGGTGATAAATGTAATTTATGTTGACCTCCAAAAATTGTCTAGTGCTATAACAGCTGCTCATGCCTGTAAAAAAGTACAGTCTCTTGACACATGCGTTTAGTCACTCTCTTAGGTTATGTTGATACCTAAATAGGTCTATGGATTCAATTCTTCAGGTGAGGTTTGGACAGGGGAGAGCGGGTGCTACTAGCCTAATTTATTCTAATCTTTTAACCGCTCCTCTGTAAATTATTGTTCGTTGTGAACTCTCATCCGAGTGTTTAGTGTATTTTGAGTCTGCTTTCGTGCATAAAACAGGACAGCAATGACATCATCTACGTCCCTGCCTATGTTATATTATTTCAGGCATACCTAGTGTGTCCATACAGAAATGCGTATAATGCCAATGGCAATATTTGTGTGACCGTTTCTCGTTAGGTTGTAGCAGAAACCTAGGTTTCAGGTATTAAAATTACATAGTGGCAGACCCTGCGACGTGGTCCGAACTGATACAGTTTTGTTAGTTGCTAGTTCAATCCGTTGTACCTCAAGGGTGATGTGTTGACATTTTATCACTGACAGTTGCTTGCATTTATCAGAATAAGGATCGTTTAGAGTCTTTCCCCCAGATTCAGGACCAACGTCTGATCGGAAATAGTGTTTTCGAGCTTCCTTTCCCATCTGAAGGTCAGAAGCGATCAGGAAGTGCTATACCATTGTGGACTGACGCAACAACGGATATAAATATTGTATGTAAATAAATACGATTCAGCCTAACACATGGATACTGACATAGATTAGTCATAGGCTGGTGATGTTAGCTTCAAGGCTTGTATGTATTTTATTTTCATTAGACTCCAGAACAATATTCCTAGAATTCATAACAGGAAACAGTAACGATGACCATTGCACCTCCTTGAGAATCAGAACTTGCTCCAGGAATCCGTCATGGCACGCATTCGAGAGTTAAGTGAATGTTACTAGGAAATGAAGAATACACATCATTACCCTCGAGATATTCTCACACCGTCACCTCTCCTATTTGACATAGCCAACAAAGAGTGCCCATATCAAAGGTACCAGTGGCAGGCTGTTTAAACATCAGCCTGAACATAAAGTTGCCAAGAAATCAAAAACAACACAGACATGTTGGGGTTGACTGTGATAACCTGTAAAGGATATGCAACTTAACAAAAAAAATTTTTGTTTTTTTTTGTAATACATGCTTGCCGAAAGCCTGCTTTTCGCGGGTTCGAATTCATTTCGCGACGGATTTTTGTTTGTTTGTTTGTTTGTGTGTTGTTTGTTGTTTGTTTGTTTGTTTTTGTTGTTAAATTAAAAATTTAACCTGGTATCTCAGATCACATAGAAAGTAAATTATGGATCCATTTACCCGCCGCAAGAGGTAATTGTAATAGATCAATTTTTGTCAAGATGTATCACTCCTTGAATTTAGATGTGGTCTATATCACGCCGGTCGCCTTCATTTTCCAAGACATTTTCTGAAACACATTTTAGCCCGGGTCGACGTCGGAGCCCAAAAATAAAGATAATAGGACGCAAGAAATGGATGACGGAAGACATCTTACAGTTCATAGAAGTAAGAAGGAATAACAAAAATAACAAGGAAAAATATGAAGAGATTCTCAGGAAGATTAGGAAGCTATGCAGAGGCAAAATAAACATAGCTTGAGGAAAATTGCAAGGAAATTGAAAACCAACACAACACCCGGAATACCAAATTAATGCACAACAGAATTAATGACATCACTAACAAAAGAACACACACATCAACGGCTTGCCTAAAAACCAAAGATGACAAAATCATTATATAAAAAGATCAGATTTTACATGCATGGTCAGATTATGTGAAAGGCCTTTATGATGATACAATAGAAGAGCATGATCATCAGAATAATAATGAAGGACCATCAATTTTTAAGACGGAAGTTCAGAATGCTCTTAACTAGATGAAAACTGGCAAGACCCCGGGTACAGATAACATCACAATAGAAATGATCAATGCCTTAGAAGAAAATTGAATAGACCAAGTCACCAGACTGCTGAACGCAATATACGATACTGGAGATATACCTCATGTATTATGTAATTCTATATTTATCTCAATCCCGAAGAAATCAGGAGCCTTGGAATCAACATCGAACATTTAGTATAATGAGCCACATGACGAAGATTCAGATGAGAATTATCATGTAAAGAGTCGGGAAGAAAATACAACCCGAAATAGGAGAAGAATAATGTGGATGTGTAGAAGGCAAGGGCACAGTAAATGCTGTCTATATACTGAGAACAGCAATAGAACGTTCTATAGAAGTAAACAAAGATCTATATCTTTGTTTTATTGACTATACAAAGGCTTTCGATAAAGTGAGACATGTCAACATGATAAGGATGCTTGAAGATCTACAAATTGATGGAAACGACCTTAGACTTGTAAAAAACATATATTGGAAACAACAAGCTGCTATCAGAATTGATAACAATGTATGTCAATATCAGCCTATTAAAAGAGGTGTGAGACAGGGATGTGTAATGTCTCCAGATCTATTTTCCCTGTACAGTGAACGTATTTTCAGAAATATAGAAGATATGGAAGGGGCGATATATCAAAAACATTAGATATGCAGATGATACAGTCTTGATTGCAGACAATGAACAGGACCTGCAAAATATAGCAGATGCTGTCATTGCACACAGTGAACAACTTTGTTTAGAACTGAATTATGGTCGTCACTGGGAAGAAGGAAATACCACAATGTGATTGTGGCATAACGCTAACCACCATTATTCATTTACCAAAACATGCCGCAAGAAGAGGAAACAACATTAAAAGAAATTGACTTCACAACCGCAAACGGAGACTAGGACTTAAAACTTAACATCGAAACTGGAACTGCATAAGTGACAGATGACGTGGATTCTTAGAAAGATTTCATCAGACAAAGCTCGGAAACCCATTGGATAGGAGGAGATATGTGACCGCTTTCGCGCCAACGCCGGATTTGCATATGTTAATATTTCATCAGATCTGGTAAGCCCGCACTTTTTCCTGCAACCAGCCTGATAAACAGATGTGAGAAGCTGGTGTGACCAAATTTTCAAACATGGAATTGCGGGGTGTCTAGATCTGAGGTAAGCTTGTAATTCCCGAGATTAGACTAAGAACCCGATGTATCAGGTATCAAGTAATGGTAAATCGTGCGTGTTTGTAATGTCAATTGAAATGTATTATTATTAATTAAAACCTCTGAAATGTAAAAATGCTCGACTGTAGATTCTAACGACGCAGAGCCATTCCCGGGCAAAATGACACTCCAATACTCTCTTCGATGAAACTGCAATCTCTGATATTCTTAGAGATAATTATTAACTTTAAGAAGTGCATTATACTACTCCATTCTATTCTGAACAACTGTACGAAGTGATGATTCTAAAGCAATCTTGTTCATTTCACCAGAAACACTGATAAAAGATGCTATCACTATCTACAGCTGAAATGACAGTTCGTGTACTAGAACAAGTGCCTTGTTCTAAAAAACAGACTTATCTATGCCTATTTACAATCTACAAAGCTGAAAGAGAAATCAATCTTTCCTTTCTCCTTCATCTATTGAATCAATAGGGTTTGACGGAATAAATATTTATATTTTTGTCAAATTTTAATCAGATAAGGGCACACATGAACTGCATTACATGAGAAAGTTGTGCTTCGCGGAACACCATCACGTGCAGTGAACTTAACTCATTACTCAACATAACTTAAAACACAACACCACTCATCACCACACAACCCACCACTCAACATCACAACAACAACAGATAATGGGAGAGAGTTATTAGACACAAGAAGAAGAAGAAGAAGTTAATTGGGAAAACACAGAGAATTATTTATACACGCGATAAACACCATTGTGTGGAAGAAATGTTATAAATGTATGTCATTTATTTACATGCATCTTGACAGATTCTCACTCTTGTCACTGTCTTACTGTACACGTTCACTGACCCCAGGTCAAATGAGAACTTACATACAGCGGGAACCAGTTGATACAAGGCGAACACAGTGTGACAAACTCTGACCACCCCAAATTAACCCAACACTAGATTAGAGAAATAAAGAGGGGAGGGGAACTAGTTCCTACTTCAGGAATTTAGATTTCTTCCGACCTACTTCTAGAATATTGTATTGGTAGGAATGTATATATGTATGTGAATATTCATCAGTGATCTTGGTGGCTACATACCAACAACCACCCAACACATCAGCAAACTAACCACCTAAATCAGACCTGAAAGAGGGAAGCCGAGAGAAAGAGATGAACCACAAGTGAGATGGAGGATGACTTGGCCATGAGCAGAGTATGGGGAGGCCTTCAGAGGAGCTATACGGGCAGACCTGAAGTGGATCCATCAGTCAATGGACCCTGGCTTACCTAATCTTCCAGTCACCAGGTTACCTTTCTCATTGGTACACACCACACCCAATTTCAGGAAACTGATAGTTAATTGTTGAATTACCATCACACTTAACATGTACAACATCAAAATGTTTAATATGTTTTCACACTTGTTGACCTCTCATGTATGGATGCTTGTTTATTGATGGTCTGTGTAACTGGTCCAAAATGCAAATTTTCTAATATTTTGTGTAAATCACAATGGAGATGTATGTACTGACCAGAAGGCTCAGGCCCAGTCAATAAATGATTAACATGAATTGACCTTCTGTTAATTTATCAGTTCAAACCTATCTGTGTCAACAACTTCTTTGTACATCATGTTGTCAGAATCTAATGTGATTGATTATGTGTTTGATTGTTTTAAAAAAAAAAAATCCACTCATAATGACTTACTAAAATGGGGGAGAGAAGACTCTATATCTATCAACTGCTCACTATCCATGTTTTCTTCATCTAAATCAGGCTGAGAAAATTCTCTAGACTTTCCTAAGATTTAATAACCAATAAAAGGGGGCTACAGAGCTACAGAATCCTTGGAGAAGGGGCAGAATCCCAGTTAGTAATCATTATTCTCACCAGGGCCATAATCTATATCTCCTAGACTACTTAATAGAACGAGACCTGCAGATAACTCAAGGTTCATATTCTGGGGTTATTGAAGATAGAAGAGGATGGGGCTCTACTTCTTTTGTTAGAAATGGGGCATGCACTACAGTGATCTCCCTCTCCCTTCAAAAATATATGACAGTGATATACGAGTAAATGGGCATATTATTAAGCAAGTGAATCGATACAGTTATCTCGGCACAGTCATAACATCTGATAGGAGATGCCTTGAAGAGATTAGAACAAGAATTGCCATTGCGAAGGTAGCCTTTTGCAAGATCAAAAACATACTGACCAATAAAAAGATATCAATTGAAACGAGAAAAAGAGTGTTGCAGTTCTACATAGAACCTATACTTTTGTATGGATGTGAAGCGTGGACAATAAGCAGTCAAGCTGAAAAACAGCTGATGACTGTGGAAAGTTAATTTCTGACGAAAATGCAAAGAATACCTTTGACAGAAAGAAAAACCAATCAACAGGTTCTTCAAGAAACAAATGAAGATCGTAAACTGATTAGAGTCATTAGACGCAGACAATCACAATTTTTTGGTCATGTTATATGAAGAAATAAATTGTAGAACTTGGTGACATCTGGCAAGATCGAAGGGAAATGACCAAGGGGAAGACCGAGAAGTAAATACCTGAATGGTTTGACCACGTGGCATGGTCGAGACAGGAACACAGAGCTGATCCACGACTCTGGTGATCGAGTGAGATGGCAAAACATGACCACCCACGATTATCGGCATGGCACATGATGGATGGATGGTACAGATCCTCGTTAACTGATTGATATGCATCATGTCTAGGTGTAAAACACATGATCTCGTTGTGGTTTTAAATATTTTTCTTGAACCCACCATTATTGATGCTTTATCTGTCTTGTTAAAGATAATTACGTTTTCGCCGTCAATAGGAGGCGATGAAAAAGGAGGGGGGGGGGGGAGATTTTCCTTTGAATGACTTGACAACAGGTCAACTTTTGACTAAACACTCGTTTGCCTTCTCTTTCTTTCTTTTAATGTCAATATATTGTAATTTCATTTACCATCTGTGTTGTTTTTCCTAATTCTTTCATACTGTTTTTTTTTTTTAAAACATTCCGGTTGATATTAATGAGTCAAGTGTTGGTAATCAGGGATTCAGCCTCCATATGGCTTTTCCACATCCCGTCACAGCACTTACACAAACGCGTTCGTGCCTATTATTTGGCTGCGTTATTGTTTCCTTAATGTAACTTATTCTTGGTGGACTTATATTGCGGCTGAATTTATCTACGAGAAGAGGTATCTTGCCCTAACTGCAACCATTACAAAATCGTCCATTGCAAAACGGATGATGCGTTGCATTTTTATGTTTATTTGTATAGACGGGTGATTACAATGAGCTCTGAAAGGGAAAAAAACAACTTTCCTTTACATTATTACGTATGAATAAGTAAACGAACAATATCATCGATCCCTGTCAATGTCACATTACGTAGTGGGCACATGGTGCCATATTTCACACTATATGCATTAGGTGGCGAATGCATTTAGTGTTATTATCACGCCGGTCGTCTTTACTACCCAGGACATTTCATCATTACCAGTTCAAGATGTGTTAATTTGCAAGACAAGACCAGTCCGAAAACATCTTCACCTAAAAAGGGATTTGAACACACGACAACTGGTTCGGCAGGTATGTGTACCGGCCAACTGCCCTGCCTCATCACGCAGCACATAGCAGGGGCTATAATTATCTCGATACGATGCGTTATTAAATGTACGACATGCCAGGTGCGTCATTCTTTGGAAGGCTAGCAATTGATTCTTGTATCGCTTGTCAAAGGCAACGTGCAATTTTCAGATATATCGACATTACGTTACTACTTGGGTATTCCCAAGTGAATCACCATATATATATGCATATATATATATATATATATATATATATATATATATATATATATATATATATATATATATATATATATATATATATATATATATATATATATCTGTGTGTGTGTCTGTATGTCTGTCTGTGTGTGTGATGCGTGTGTGTGCGTGTGTGTGAGCAAGAGAGAGAGAGAGAGAGAGAGAGAGAGAGAGAGAGAGTACATGAGTACTTTCATTGATGTCATGGAAATAACGTAGCTATGGGTGGGGGGGGGGGGGGGGGGGGGGGGGGGGGGTTAGACAGCCCAGCGGTCAGGACGTCCCACACTGGCTATTGAAATATGTGTTTGTTTCTCAGGCAGGACTATGCAGTGTTTTGTCTTATAAAGATTTTTTTTTAAAATATGGTGGATGGAATAATCCCCTCGCCGAACGTTAATCATTAATATTGTTTCTGGGTACGTTTGTTGAATATCTAGCCTTCGTTTACAGCGGCAATGAAATTAGAGGATCCGCGTGCTCGTTGCACACATTAAAAATGAATCATCGGATGTGAGCTGAAACGATCTGATTTAATTCTAGGCTCTGCCTAGGCAACATTTCAAATAAGTAAACATCATCATCATCATCATCATCATCATCATCATCATCATCATCATCATCATCATCACGTGTCATGCCGACACGTGGGGGGAGGGGGGAAGGGATCTCATGTTTCGCAATCTCAAACGATCGCTAGAGTCAGCTCCGTATTCTTGTCTCGACCATGCCGCGTGGCCAAGCCATCCAGATGTTTACTTCCCCGCTTTGCCTTGTCCTTTTACCCTCAGTCTTGCAGTTGTCACCAAGAATAAATCATACCCATAAAATAAACGGTTGCAGCATGTTTGACACAGGTAGAAGCACAGATGAAGTTAACGAACGGTGCTGATTCTAAGATGGCCTGATGTATCAGACATACGAGCACACACACGGAATATAGCCTCGCACTAACACAGAACTGTTGCTAGAAATACATGGGTATCCACTTGCTAAGAAAAGGAGCAGCAGTAATGCAGTGCCTAGCAGGCGTCCAAACGGTCAAGCTAGCATGTGTTGGAGTTGAGCTGAGTTGAGTTAAGAACCGACATCACTGCACTCAGGACATTCCCATACGTGCTCCGTCCCCTCGTTTAACAGCCAGCGAAGAGTCATACTACTAATCGTTCCCACCCATATCTGATTAAAAGTTCTCCTGGTCTTGCTTCTCAGTTTTTAGAATCTTCCAGAATCCCTGCCGATCCCCCTCAATCTCGTTCTTTCCTCATATGGGTTCTCAGTCTGTTCCTCACCCTTCTCCACATGGTCCCCTAAGCGCACGACCACCCCTCCCCCTTTTATCCATAGGCAAACTATCACCAAGAGGTGCATTCCCTGCTAGCCTATCAGCCTGTTCATTCCCCCGTACCCCCGCATGGCCAGGGCAATATATCCATACAATTCTCACAATCTGTGACCTCTGAAGCGACACGAGCCATTCCACACCAAACATTCCTTTCTCCACCTTGCTAAACATACTCTTTGAATCCGTAATTAATACAACGTGTGTTGCAGTAGTCTCCTCTAGCCACCGGAATGCCGCTGTCACTGCCTCCACCTCCATTCTCATGCTGGAGGTCGTAGTCTCATACGCCAGACTCTCCTTTTTCAAGACTCGTCCATTAGCCTTTTCAATAAAGCACTGTACATAAAACTAGGCGCCTGACGTAGAACGGAGATCACATCAGAATGTTTGTCAATAACAACAGAGATTCGGATCACAGAGATTCGGATCACAGAGCTTCACCAGAGAAGCAGCACCTTTAAGTTGTCTGGAACTTAGAAAGATATCTATTGGCAGGACAACCGTATTCATGGCCAACACATATTAGCAAAGAGAACCAGAATAAGATGGCATCTTACATATTCAGATAAATATTTTTTACAGATGAGGAATACAGGAACGAGACTTAGAATAAGTACAGTAAAAAAGTACAGTCTCTTGACACATGCGTTTAGTCACTCTCTTAGGTTATGTTGATACCTAAATAAGTCTATGGATTCAATTCTTCAGGTGAGGTTTGGACAGGGGAGAGCGGGTGCTACTAGCCTAATTTATTCTAATCTTTTAACCGCTCCTCTGTAAATTATTGTTCGTTGTGAACTCTCATCCGAGTGTTTAGTGTATTTTGAGTCTGCTTTCGTGCATAAAACAGGACAGCAATGACATCATCTACGTCCCTGCCTATGTTATATTATTTCAGGCATACCTAGTGTGTCCATACAGAAATGCGTATAATGCCAATGGCAATATTTGTGTGACCGTTTCTCGTTAGGTTGTAGCAGAAACCTAGGTTTCAGGTATTAAAATTACATAGTGGCAGACCCTGCGACGTGGTCCGAACTGATACAGTTTTGTTAGTTGCTAGTTCAATCCGTTGTACCTCTAGGGTGATGTGTTGACATTTTATCACTGACAGTTGCTTGCATTTATCAGAATAAGGATCGTTTAGAGTCTTTCCCCCAGATTCAGGACCAACGTCTGATCGGAAATAGTGTTTTCGAGCTTCCTTTCCCATCTGAAGGTCAGAATCGACCAGGAAGTGCTATACCATTGTGGACTGACGCAACAACGGATATAAATATTGTATGTAAATAAATACGATTCAGCCTAACACATGGATACTGACATAGATTAGTCATAGGCTGGTGATGTTAGCTTCAAGGCTTGTATGTATTTTATTTTCATTAGACTCCAGAACAATATTCCTAGAATTCATAACAGGAAACAGTAACGATGACCATTGCACCTCCTTGAGAATCAGAACTTACTCCAGGAATCCGTCATGGCACGCATTCGAGAGTTAAGTGAATGTTACTAGGAAATGAAGAATACACATCATTACCCTCGAGATATTCTCACACCGTCACCTCTCTTATTTGACATAGCCAACAAAGAGTGCCCATATCAAAGGTACCAGTGGCGGGCTGTTTAAACATCAGCCTGAACATAAAGTTGCCAAGAAATCAAAAACAACACAGACATGTTGGGGCTGACTGTGATAACCTGTAAAGGATATGCAACTTAACAAAAAAATTTTTGTTTTTTTTTGTAATACATGCTTGCCGAAAGCCTGCTTTTCGCGGGTTCGAATTCATTTCGCGACGGATTTTTGTTTGTTTGTTTGTTTGTGTGTTGTTTGTTGTTTGTTTGTTTGTTTTTGTTGTTAAATTAAAAATTTAACCTGGTATCTCAGATCACATAGAAAGTAAATTATGGATCCATTTACCCGCCGCAAGAGGTAATTGTAATAGATCAATTTTTGTCAAGATGTATCACTCCTTGAATTTAGATGTGGTCTATATCACGCCGGTCGCCTTCATTTTCCAAGACATTTTCTGAAACACATTTTAGCCCGGGTCGACGTCGGAGCCCAAAAATAAAGATAATAGGACGCAAGAAATGGATGACGGAAGACATCTTACAGTTCATAGAAGTAAGAAGGAATAACAAAAATAACAAGGAAAAATATGAAGAGATTCTCAGGAAGATTAGGAAGCTATGCAGAGGCAAAATAAACATAACTTGAGGAAAATTGCAAGGAAATTGAAAACCAACACAACACCCGGAATACCAAATTAATGCACAACAGAATTAATGACATCACTAACAAAAGAACACACACATCAACGGCTTGCCTAAAAACCAAAGATGACAAAATCATTATATAAAAAAGATCAGATTTTACATGCATGGTCAGATTATGTGAAAGGCCTTTATGATGATACAATAGAAGAGCATGATCATCAGAATAATAATGAAGGACCATCAATTTTTAAGACGGAAGTTCAGAATGCTCTTAACTAGATGAAAACTGGCAAGACCCCGGGTACAGATAACATCACAATAGAAATGATCAATGCCTTAGAAGAAAATTGAATAGACCAAGTCACCAGACTGCTGAACGCAATATACGATACTGGAGATATACCTCATGTATTATGTAATTCTATATTTATCTCAATCCCGAAGAAATCAGGAGCCTTGGAATCAACATCGAACATTTAGTATAACGAGCCACATGACGAAGATTCAGATGAGAATTATCATGTAAAGAGTCGGGAAGAAAATACAACCCGAAATAGGAGAAGAATAATGTGGATGTGTAGAAGGCAAGGGCACAGTAAATGCTGTCTATATACTGAGAACAGTAATAGAACGTTCTATAGAAGTAAACAAAGATCTATATCTTTGTTTTATTGACTATACAAAGGCTTTCGATAAAGTGAGACATGTCAACATGATAAGGATGCTTGAAGATCTACAAATTGATGGAAACGACCTTAGACTTGTAAAAAACATATATTGGAAACAACAAGCTGCTATCAGAATTGATAACAATGTATGTCAATATCAGCCTATTAAAAGAGGTGTGAGACAGGGATGTGTAATGTCTCCAGATCTATTTTCCCTGTACAGTGAACGTATTTTCAGAAATATAGAAGATATGGAAGGGGCGATATATCAAAAACATTAGATATGCAGATGATACAGTCTTGATTGCAGACAATGAACAGGACCTGCAAAATATAGCAGATGCTGTTATTGCACACAGTGAACAACTTTGTTTAGAACTGAATTATGGTCGTCACTGGGAAGAAGGAAATACCACAATGTGATTGTGGCATAACGCTAACCACCATTATTCATTTACCAAAACATGCCGCAAGAAGAGGAAACAACATTAAAAGAAATTGACTTCACAACCGCAAACGGAGACTAGGACTTAAAACTTAACATCGAAACTGGAACTGCATAAGTGACAGATGACGTGGATTCTTAGAAAGATTTCATCAGACAAAGCTCGGAAACCCATTGGATAGGAGGAGATATGTGACCGCTTTCGCGCCAACGCCGGATTTGCATATGTTAATATTTCATCAGATCTGGTAAGCCCGCACTTTTTCCTGCAACCAGCCTGATAAACAGATGTGAGAAGCTGGTGTGACCAAATTTTCAAACATGGAATTGCGGGGTGTCTAGATCTGAGGTAAGCTTGTAATTCCCGAGATTAGACTAAGAACCCGATGTATCAGGTATCAAGTAATGGTAAATCGTGCGTGTTTGTAATGTCAATTGAAATGTATTATTATTAATTAAAACCTCTGAAATGTAAAAATGCTCGACTGTAGATTCTAACGACGCAGAGCCATTCCCGGGCAAAATGACACTCCAATACTCTCTTCGATGAAACTGCAATCTCTGATATTCTTAGAGATAATTATTAACTTTAAGAAGTGCATTATACTACTCCATTCTATTCTGAACAACTGTACGAAGTGATGATTCTAAAGCAATCTTGTGCATTTCACCAGAAACACTGATAAAAGATGCTATCACTATCTACAGCTGAAATGACAGTTCGTGTACTAGAACAAGTGCCTTGTTCTAAATAACAGACTTATCTATGCCTATTTACAATCTACAAAGCTGAAAGAGAAATCAATCTTTCCTTTCTCCTTCATCTATTGAATCAATAGGGTTTGACGGAATAACTATTTATAATTTTGTCAAATTTTAATCAGATAAGGGCACACATGAACTGCATTACATGAGAAAGTTGTGCTTCGCGGAACACCATCACGTGCAGTGAACTTAACTCATTACTCAACATAACTTAAAACACAACACCACTCATCACCACACAACCCACCACTCAACATCACAACAACAACAGATAATGGGAGAGAGTTATTAGACACAAGAAGAAGAAGAAGAAGTTAATTGGGAAAACACAGAGAATTATTTATACACGCGATAAACACCATTGTGTGGAAGAAATGTTATAAATGTATGTCATTTATTTACATGCATCTTGACAGATTCTCACTCTTGTCACTGTCTTACTGTACACGTTCACTGACCCCAGGTCAAATGAGAACTTACATACAGCGGGAACCAGTTGATACAAGGCGAACACAGTGTGACAAACTCTGACCACCCCAAATTAACCCAACACTAGATTAGAGAAATAAAGAGGGGAGGGGAACTAGTTCCTACTTCAGGAATTTAGATTTCTTCCGACCTACTTCTAGAATATTGTATTGGTAGGAATGTATATATTTATGTGAATATTCATCAGTGATCTTGGTGGCTACATACCAACAACCACCCAACACATCAGCAAACTAACCACCTAAATCAGACCTGAAAGAGGGAAGCCGAGAGAAAGAGATGAACCACAAGTGAGATGTAGGATGACTTGGCCATGAGCAGAGTATGGGGAGGCCTTCAGAGGAGCTATACGGGCAGACCTGAAGTGGATCCATCAGTCAATGGACCCTGGCTTACCTAATCTTCCAGTCACCAGGTTACCTTTCTCATTGGTACACACCACACCCAATTTCAGGAAACTGATAGTTAATTGTTGAATTACCATCACACTTAACATGTACAACATCAAAATGTTTAATATGTTTTCACACTTGTTGACCTCTCATGTATGGATGCTTGTTTATTGATGGTCTGTGTAACTGGTCCAAAATGCAAATTTTCTAATATTTTGTGTAAATCACAATGGAGATGTATGTACTGACCAGAAGGCTCAGGCCCAGTCAATAAATAATTAACATGAATTGACCTTCTGTTAATTTATCAGTTCAAACCTATCTGTGTCAACAACTTCTTTGTACATCATGTTGTCAGAATCTAATGTGATTGATTATGTGTTTGATTGTTTAAAAAAAAAAAAAAATCCACTCATAATGACTTACTAAAATGGGGGAGAGAAGACTCTATATCTATCAACTGCTCACTATCCATGTTTTCTTCATCTAAATCAGGCTGAGAAAATTCTCTAGACTTTCCTAAGATTTGATAACCAATAAAAGGGGGCTCCAGAGCTACAGAATCCTTGGAGAAGGGGCAGAATCCCAGTTAGTAATCATTATTCTCACCAGGGCCATAATCTATATCTCCTAGACTACTTAATAGAACGAGACCTGCAGATAACTCAAGGTTCATATTCTGAGGTTATTGAAGATAGAAGAGGATGGGGCTCTACTTCTTTTGTTAGAAATGGGGCATGCACTACAGTGATCTCCCACTCCCTTCAAAAATATATGACAGTGATATACGAGTAAATGGGCATATTATTAAGCAAGTGAATCGATACAGTTATCTCGGCACAGTCATAACATCTGATAGGAGATGCCTTGAAGAGATTAGAACAAGAATTGCCATTGCGAAGGTAGCCTTTTGCAAGATCAAAAACATACTGACCAATAAAAAGATATCAATTGAAACGAGAAAAAGAGTGTTGCAGTTCTACATAGAACCTATACTTTTGTATGGATGTGAAGCGTGGACAATAAGCAGTCAAGCTGAAAAACAGCTGATGACTGTGGAAAGTTAATTTCTGACGAAAATGCAAAGAATACCTTTGACAGAAAGAAAAACCAATCAACAGGTTCTTCAAGAAACAAATGAAGATCGTAAACTGATTAGAGTCATTAGACGCAGACAATCACAATTTTTTGGTCATGTTATATGAAGAAATAAATTGTAGAACTTGGTGACATCTGGCAAGATCGAAGGGAAATGACCAAGGGGAAGACCGAGAAGTAAATACCTGAATGGTTTGACCACGTGGCATGGTCGAGACAGGAACACAGAGCTGATCCACGACTCTGGTGATCGAGTGAGATGGCAAAACATGACCACCCACGATTATCGGCATGGCACATGATGGATGGATGGTACAGATCCTCGTTAACTGATTGATATGCATCATGTCTAGGTGTAAAACACATGATCTCGTTGTGGTTTTAAATATTTTTCTTGAACCCACCATTATTGATGCTTTATCTGTCTTGTTAAAGATAATTACGTTTTCGCCGTCAATAGGAGGCGATGAAAAAGGAGGGGGGGGGGGGGGATTTTCCTTTGAATGACTTGACAACAGGTCAACTTTTGACTAAACACTCGTTTGCCTTCTCTTTCTTACTTTTAATGTCAATATATTGTAATTTCATTTACCATCTGTGTTGTTTTTCCTAATTCTTTCATACTGTTTTTTTTTAAAAAACATTCCGGTTGATATTAATGAGTCAAGTGTTGGTAATCAGGGATTCAGCCTCCATATGGCTTTTCCACATCCCGTCACAGCACTTACACAAACGCGTTCGTGCCTATTATTTGGCTGCGTTATTGTTTTCTTAATGTAACTTATTCTTGGTGGACTTATATTGCGGCTGAATTTATCTACGAGAAGAGGTATCTTGCCCTAACTGCAACCATTACAAAATCGTCCATTGCAAAACGGATGATGCGTTGCATTTTTATGTTTATTTGTATAGACGTGTGATTACAATGAGCTCTGAAAGGGAAAAAAAAACAACTTTCCTTTACATTATTACGTATGAATAAGTAAACGAACAATATCATCGATCCCTGTCAATGTCACATTACGTAGTGGGCACATGGTGCCATATTTCACACTATATGCATTAGGTGGCGAATGCATTTAGTGTTATTATCACGCCGGTCGTCTTTACTACCCAGGACATTTCATCATTACCAGTTCAAGATGTGTTAATTTGCAAGACAAGACCAGTCCGAAAACATCTTCACCTAAAAAGGGATTTGAACACACGACAACTGGTTCGGCAGGTATGTGTACCGGCCAACTGCCCTGCCTCATCACGCAGCACATAGCAGGGGCTATAATTATCTCGATAAGATGCGTTATTAAATGTACGACATGCCAGGTGCGTCATTCTTTGGAAGGCTAGCAATTGATTCTTGTATCGCTTGTCAAAGGCAACGTGCAATTTTCAGATATATCGACATTACGTTACTACTTGGGTATTCCCAAGTGAATCACCATATATATATATATATATATATATATATATATATATATATATATATATATATATATATATATATCTGTGTGTGTGTGTCTGTATGTCTGTCTGTGTGTGTGATGCGTGCGTGTGCGTGTGTGTGAGCAAGAGAGAGAGAGAGAGAGGAGAGAGAGAGAGAGAGAGAGAGAGAGAGAGAGAGAGAGAGAGAGAGAGAGAGAGTACATGAGTACTTTCATTGATGTCATGGAAATAACGTAGCTATGGGTGGGGGGGGGGGGAGGGTTAGACAGCTCAGCGGTCAGGACGTCCCACACTGGCTATTGAAATATGTGTTTGTTTCTCAGGCAGGACTATGCAGTGTTTTGTCTTATAAAGATTTTTTTTAAAAATATGGTGGATGGAATAATCCCCTCGCCGAACGTTAATCATTAATATTGTTTCTGGGTACGTTTGTTGAATATCTAGCCTTCGTTTACAGCGGCAATGAAATTAGAGGATCCGCGTGCTCGTTGCACACATTAAAAATGAATCATCGGATGTGAGCTGAAACGATCTGATTTAATTCTAGGCTCTGCCTAGGCAACATTTCAAATAAGTAAACATCATCATCATCATCATCATCATCATCATCATCATCATCATCATCATCATCATCATCATCATCATCATCATCATCACGTGTCATGCCGACACGTGGGGGGAGGGGGGAAGGGATCTCATGTTTCGCAATCTCAAACGATCGCTAGAGTCAGCTCCGTATTCTTGTCTCGACCATGCCGCGTGGCCAAGCCATCCAGATGTTTACTTCCCCGCCTTGCCTTGTCCTTTTACCCTCAGTCTTGCAGTTGTCACCAAGAATAAATCATACCCATAAAATAAACGGTTGCAGCATGTTTGACGCAGGTAGAAGCACAGATGAAGTTAACGAACGGTGCTGATTCTAAGATGGCCTGATGTATCAGACATACGAGCACACACACGGAATATAGCCTCGCACTAACATAGAACTGTTGCTAGAAATACATGGGTATCCACTTGCTAAGAAAAGGAGCAGCAGTAATGCAGTGCCTAGCAGGCGTCCAAACGGTCAAGCTAGCATGTGTTGGAGTTGAGCTGAGTTGAGTTAAGAACCGACATCACTGCACTCAGGACATTCCCATACGTGCTCCGTCCCCTCGTTTAACAGCCAGCGAAGAGTCATACTACTAATCGTTCCCACCCATATCTGATTAAAAGTTCTCCTGGTCTTGCTTCTCAGTTTTTAGAATCTTCCAGAATCCCTGCCGATCCCCCTCAATCTCGTTCTTTCCGCATATGGGTTCTCAGTCTGTTCCTCACCCTTCTCCACATGGTCCCCTAAGCGCACGACCACCCCTCCCCCTTTTATCCATAGGCAAACTATCACCAAGAGGTGCATTCCCTGCTAGCCTATCAGCCTGTTCATTCCCCCGTACCCCCGCATGGCCAGGGCAATATATCCATACAATTCTCACAATCTGTGACCTCTGAAGCGACACGAGCCATTCCACACCAAACATTCCTTTCTCCACCTTGCTAAACATACTCTTTGAATCCGTAATTAATACAACGTGTGTTGCAGTAGTCTCCTCTAGCCACCGGAATGCCGCTGTCCACTGCCTCCACCTCCATTCTCATGCTGGAGGTCGTAGTCTCATACGCCAGACTCTCCTTTTTCAAGACTCGTCCATTAGCCTTTTCAATAAAGCACTGTACATAAAACTAGGCGCCTGACGTAGAACGGAGATCACATCAGAATGTTTGTCAATAACAACAGAGATTCGGATCACAGAGATTCGGATCACAGAGCTTCACCAGAGAAGCAGCACCTTTAAGTTGTCTGGAACTTAGAAAGATATCTATTGGCAGGACAACCGTATTCATGGCCAACACATATTAGCAAAGAGAACCAGAATAAGATGGCATCTTACATATTCAGATAAATATTTTTTACAGATGAGGAATACAGGAACGAGACTTAGAATGTTACAACAGAAGGACACTTTGGCAACCTTGCAAAGGACAAAAGGACTGCGATACGAACTTGATAGTTGTCAGTGATTGGCACAGTCAACAGTTGTTTATTCGTATTATGATGACCGTCCCGTCTGAAAATCACAGACACGGTCGAAATCTATTATGAATTTTGAATTATATGATTGATCATACAGCACGACAATGTGGGCAAATAAAATTAGTCTCATCAACTAGTTTGCAGCTCTTCGACTCTTTCATTGCTGTTCCGTTGATGCTTCATTCACATTTGCTGGATTGTTTCTGCAACCTTGGGCCATGATTTATTTGAGCTATGAAATGAAGTCATGCCAGATACATCACAGCAGCATAGTAGAATGGATAAAATAAGCAGTAATCACAGCGTAGCAATAATGAAGCTAGAATCAAGACCACACATATTAATCAGTTGCGTGACAGAGTAAACGTCACGTGACGGGACGGAAGTAAACGTGGGACCGAAGAGACAAAGAACGAATAGTCAGACTGAGAGGTACGGTAGGAGAAACATCTCAGCTTGCAGCGCGACAAACTCAAGACCACTCAACGAAAGCCAGCTGCAAGTTAGAAACAGATTTGAAGGAATGCAGCTAACTGTTATGATGAAACATGTCAAGCACTTGGTAGGGGTCACAGTATGACGGTCGTCAACAAACTAGGCCAACAGAACACCAACAACAAAACGTCAACCGGTTCGCGCAGCCCACCATGTTTTGTAAGTAGGCCATAGTGAGATACCTAATGACTGATTTTCTTGAAAATTAGATAGGTCCAGTTACGCTCAGGACGATAGAGGATAGCGACATAATCTTTGAAGGAATTGGCAAGTGGTTCCGCATGGATGCGAATACAATCTTTGTAACATCCGACAGACTGTGATGGAAACACGTTGGCAGTGCGTGAACACTTGTGATGGTATACTTTTTGTAGTATAGATGTTGTCTAGTCCTAGGACGCCAGCGTTTACTGTCAGTCCATCGTCAGCGTTTCTCGTCATTACGTATGTCAAATACTAACCTACGAGCCAAAGCAAGTGTCTGGCGTCGTGGTGTGCTCTTTATGTTGACAAGAACAGTAAAAGAGAAACTCACAGGAAAGTGCATCGTTGGCGTGAGCTGAATTCAAGATTCACAACCGACTGATGGCCACATAAAGTCAACTATTACTTAAACCTCATACAAGCAATATATTGCGAAACATAACGTCCTCTCAGCCGTGACCACGTAAGTGGTGTCACAGGTATGTTTAAATAAATATCTTTAAAATATTTAAAAAGTGTGAAATGGCAGTCACCTGCCCAAAACACCATCTGTGGACCGTAGCTGTGTGCTGAACGCACTCTAGTGCCAGTAGAAAAAGCTCATCAAGAAAAAGAAAAAAGAAACATACAGCTTATTGTCAAAAACAGTTTGCTCTAAGTCAATTTAAAAATTTACAAAAAAACAAACAAACAAATCATTCGTCATCAAGATGTCACCGGAACAACAGTGAAGACATTTACTAACAAGGTTTATCGATTCGGTCCGTAAAGACATTTATTATCAAAACAGCGGTGAAGAAAAACTCCTACAAGCAAAATATCTAACATCCATCTACAGTTGTAGGCGAGGAGTAACCTGATCCAGAAATGTAGGAGATAACATTGAAAGTAGCCCCAGCCGTGGTACTTCCTCACTGCAGGCTAGCAAACCTAGAGAAGTGTAACCGGACAGCCAGCGGGATTCAAAGACAACACCAGGACCGGATACGGGCAAGTTACGTTTTTTGCGTGTGGGTTGTGTATATGTGTTGTTCGGTGATCCAGAGTTGTTGTTGTGCAGGCACACTCTCTATGAGTCTATTTGTCTTTCATCTTCATTGTCAGCGGGCGGTTTGTTAGGCTACTTTTTTGTTTGACTAACATTTAAGCACACGGATATGATCACAATCTATCACATGCACACTCCTGAAACTCAACATTGTTAATACAGGTATATGTATACTCTAGGTCTTTTTTAATTCATTGTGAACGTATGTTCCAAATTTGATGTTTATGTCAATTGCTTGTTGATGTTTGTTCCACAGTGGTTGTTCTATACATTGTATAAGATCAATGTTCTATAACGCTTTGTAGAATTCAAAAGGTGATCGAATGAGAAGGGATACCTACACATAGACACAGTTGTCTTAAGGAGTGAATTACTTTCCCCTTTGTGTCTGTGGTAAAAATTCCCTGATCACCTCGCCTTTTAAGAAGGGTCAGTGAGTATGAAAACTTATCCCATCTGGGATCCCCTAGACAACTTAGCAAATATTATAATATATTAATTCCACATCCCACAATCCTCCATTTTCCCCTTTCCTACATGTGCATTAAAATATACCAGGGATATTTCCCGTGATCCCATTTGATCCATCGCTATTTCTGCTTCATCGGAAGTGTTGCATTTCTTCATCGCTAAAGCTTGTTGTTGGTGCAAATACTTGTATACTATTTATATCTATTAGTTTGCCTTTGAATTTGACCATAATAACTCTATCTGAAATACACCAGTATCCATTAATTGGCATGGTTGTTGTTTTCAACAAATATTATTCTTACACCTGTTTTCGTGCGTATCACCTCCAGAATAATTTATTTTGTGTTTTTCAGCTATAATTTTTCCCGATCCCTTCCATCTCACATCACTAAAGCCTAATATATTCATCTCTCTTAGAACATTAATCAACTTTCCCAACTCATTTAATGTCCTACTATTCCATGTTCCTACTCTAAATTTATTTATGTTAGATATGATTTTGCCATCATTCGCTGGATGACGGTCTGGTGTCACCTGTGGCTCATGTCTGTCCCTCACGGATGAGGATGTCCCAAGACAGCCATTAACGTCGTTCACTACCTCTGAAATATGTTTTGTTATGAAGTCTTGGTTTCACATTGCCTTCCACATCCACATGGTGGTCTTCTAATTCTGCCTTTGACAGCCATTTCCGACAGTAAAGGCAAGTGGGTGAATTGCTCTGCTCAGCTGCAGAGTTGTCCAATAATTCCGGTGGATACTCGGTCCCAAGGGCTGTGATAGCCACACCGTTATGTGTTTCCTATCCTCTACTACTGGGAGATGCAGTTGGGGTTTTCCCTTCCTAAAGTTATGTCCAACGAATGCCAAACCTCTCCAGTACTTTTAGAGGAAATAAATGACCGTAGACAACGAGGTAGACCAAGAAGACGGTGGGGAGATAATATATATACAGACCCACAAGCACTTGGAATCAATGACTGTCAAGAGAAGGTCAACCAGAGAGACGAATGTAGACGGCTTTTATCTGCAGCAAAGAACCTAAATGGCTCGGAATGCTGAAGAAGAAGAAGAAGAAGAAGAAGAAGAAGAAGAAGAAGAAGAAGAAGAAGAAGAAGAAGAAGAAGAAGAAGAAGAATTGTTATAAATACATGAACTGATCCAGTTTTATAGGTAGGATCTGTTCATTTTGACTTTATTTACCTAGTTGGCGTGTTAATAATGTGATTTGTGGAGCTGCACTGATAATGACATGAACGCGGTCAGACGAAGATTAGATAACTGTGTTCGTTGTCTCGCTAAGTGAGGGAAAGAATATATATATATATGCCAGTCTCCCTGGCCGAGAAGTTAGCAGCTTTCTCCGTAACCCCGAATACTCTCGTGGTTGACGTGAGCGCATGAGAATTGGAAGCGGTTCGAGTCGCCCCAGTGACTTATGAGAGTATGGAGCTGGTCGCTCAGAAAGACGTGGCGTGCTGATGAGCGTAATCTAACCTAGGAATCAACATACAGATGACAGATGCTGATGGTGACCGCAATATCCTGAAACAGGATAGAAACGCGGGGGGGGGGAATATCTTTTACAGGACGGTGCAGTCAATACCAGCATTTTTCAGCTGCTGTTGATGTCTTGGCAAGATTACACTCAGTAGTTTGTCACTTTTCTTAGCGGCCGGCTCACATACCCCGCAAGTAACCAACGCGGCGAGAACCGCTACCGATTCTCGTGTAGCTGCGTTTGCTCAAGTGGACAAACGGGATTACGGAGAAAGTCGTTTAACCCCAAGACCAGGGAGACCCGCTGACAATTATTTACCTATGAAATATTCCTCTTCCGAGCCGCGGCTCTCTGGGACAAACATGCTCAACTGCCGGGCTTGTGGCCATATATATTCGAGTTCACATTAATGTGGCTTTGTTAAATTGATTTCGGCTCCTTGTCGACGTAGACTAAAATGGCTGTCGTTAAATGTCTTGGAGAGTAAAGGTGGCAATTGTTATATTGGCAACATATACTCCCCTCACCTACCGGAATCTGTCTAAATGATGTAAAACTCACACAGTGACAACCTACGGCAAACTCGACATACGGACATTGTGTCATGCCTATTGTTTTTAATTAAATGTAATAGTTTTAAGTTTCATGTAATTTGATTTCAACAAATGTCACGCTGCTAAAAATGTGAAGCGAGATTTCACAAAGGAAGATAGGTTATCGATTGTTAGTTAGTTAGTTAGTCGATAGATTTTCCTCATTGTACGTCGAACCATTCAGTCCATAAGTGCAGGGACCCGATCCTCAGCAAATACCACAGCGTGAAACGGCTCACGACACAAGTTCTGTGTTGGATTATTACTCATCTTTGGCTTCCTGCTTAGTGTTCTTGTTTGGCCACACATCTTTTAACTTGCTGTTGTCGCAGTCTGACCATGGTTGTAGATTTCCAGTCATCGCTTGCTTCTCGTAAACGACTTACTTCTCGTAAATCATTCAGAATGCCTGCCTGCTCCATGGCTCGTAAGCCTTCCACAGTAGCCCTACCTGCAAGCCTACTAGTCTGCTCATATTCTTTACACCCGCATGCCCTGGCACGAAGAATAAACTAATCTTTGAAAGCCGAGACCGCTACAGCGACAGAAGCCACTCTCTTCGGATCCACAACATCTCTATCTCCCTGAGCATACTCATTGAGTCACTGAGGACACAAGCCCGATTGAATGTCTGTGTCTCAAGCCATGTTATTGCCTTACTTACTGCCATGACTTCCATAGTCAGGCTGCATGTGGTCAAAGCAAAAGAGCTAAACTCTTCCTTCACAGTTTCCCCTCCGGCCTGAGCCGTATAGGCCAATGAGCTTCTCACTCCTCGAACGACCGACCCACCCGTGTCATCATCCTCTAGAGAATTCTCGAAGATCAGTGCCTGTACTCCCGCCTCCACATCAGCTTAATTTTCTTGTCTGTATTTCCTGTCTAGTTGGATGAACACTGACAAGGATGTACAGAACTCTGTTGGCACTTGTACCCACTCCTCGCCAGGTTCTAAGTCCACAAGTGAATACACCTGCTGAAGAATGTCTTCGGCTTGAACCATCCACAACTTTCCTCTTTTTAACCTGCTGCCCTTTACCTTCTTAATCTCGCAATGCAGTGGATGTTGGGTGTTTGCGTTGACTCTGAGATAGGCACGTGCGTGGCAAATTTGAATTCTGTCCCTCATCATTGCAGTATCTCTTGTACATCCAATAACGATGCGCATAGCTTCCTTCTGTATCCTTTCCATCCTTTCTATCTGCTTATGGCTGAGAGTTAGAATCGCCATCGCATACTCCAGAACAGAAAGGACCAGCCTCTAGTAAAGAAGACATAGATGGCGCTGCTCACATGCTGCTGCCGCCATCACCCGCATCGAACTCAAGCCCCTCTTGGCCTTTGTTATCACCATCAAATCATATGCCCAGGTAATTCATTCCCTGCGTTCTTTCCACCGTCTCTGAACCCAGATTTACAGCTGACGTTGGCGTGTTGACAATATGGTTATTTAAAGAGAGCCATGTCACTGTTGCCTTTGTAGGTTTGGCCATTGTCCCAACTTCATCACACCAAGTATTTATGCGATTGAGTTCAGTTTGTAGTTCTACAGCAACCTGATCTCTATCCTTACACTAACGATACACTAAAACATCGCCTGCATACGACAATGTCCTCCCCGGTCCTAGGATTTGCTCGATGGAATTCTCACTGTGTAGGCGTTGAATAGCATCGGAGAGGCTTATCGATTGTTTGGTTCTTTACGTTATCTTTGTTTTTCCCCTATGCTTTTTCTAATCCGACTATTTGTGACTCCGATCCGATGTGTTTTGAGTTGATCTTGGACCTGATTTAGATTGTCAAAAAGGAAGATAATATTATCATCGAAGTCCCAATCATGGAACTCCTATTTTAGGATTCCACTGTATTTAATCTATGACAAAACATGCAGGTGTCTTCACAGTTCAGTCTATTTCATCATCATCATCATCATCATCATCACCATCATCATCATCATCATCATCATCATCATCATCATCATCATCATCATCATCTTCCACTTCTGCCGTCAAGCGTCATGGGGAGGAATAATTTGCGTTCCAGCGCCCGGTGGGCGGCACTGGATAGTGTCATTCCGTGTGTTTGTACAATGTCTTTGATGTCGTCAATCCATTTTCTTCTTGGACGTCCTCGTGGTCTCGTCGCAGATGATCTTTGATGTAAGGCCAGTGATGGTAGTTGCTGGTGTTGCATTCTAACGACATGGCCAAACCACTTGATCTTCTGTCTATCAATAAATGTGGCACAAGGTGTTGATCCCACAGTCTGTCTGATAATAGAATTTCTTACTCGGTCTCGGATTGTTAAGTTGGCAGCTTTCCTCAGGCATCTCATTTCGCGGGTGTTGATTTTGCGAAGGTGTAATTTGGATAAAGTCCAGGTTTGAGATTGGTAGCATAGGGTTGGTGTGAATATGCTGTTTATTATCTGTCGTTTTGCGGACATGGGTATATTTGGATGTTTCAGTAAGGGTGACAGTTGATATATAAGTGCACTAGCTTTTGACATCTGATTTCGATTTCTCTGTCCAATCTGCCATCGACTTTGATCCTACTTCCAAGATATTTGAATTCTTTAACTTGTTTCAGAGATGTGCTATTTATCTGTATACATAGTGGGCCCGGCGATCTGCTAACTCGCATTACTTCGGTTTTGGCTGTATTTATACTCATATTGTATCTCCTGCATGTTGAACTCAGATTATTAATTTGATTTTGCAGTCTGCCCTCATCACTGTAAAACAGGCACTGATCGTTTGCAAATAGAAGCTAATTTATCGCCTGTGGATCAGTTGTTTCATCTGGAGTAAAGAGCTCTAAATTTTCTGAATCTGTTCTGTCAAGACTTGCTTCTTTGGATATTCTGTCTATGTGGATATTAAATAGCAGGGGAGAGAGCACACATCCCTGCCACACTTCTGTATTGACTTGAACATATCTGATATACCTTCTTGTGTTCTTACTGCACTACGGCTCTAGTGGTACATGGCTATGATGTTTTCTAGCAGTTGCCCTTCTATCCCATAGTCTTCAAGGATGGTCCATAATTTGTATCTGTCTACTCTATCGAAAGCCTTTTCCTGATCTACAAACACAACATTGTGCTGGTTACTAATATTCGATAGTATCTTCACATATTTGTCTAAATATAAATAATGCATCAGTGCAACTTTTACCTTTCCGAAAACCGAATTGTACTTTGCTTACCTGTTGTTCATCTATGGGTCTAGCTCTTTATTCCAATAGTATTGCATACATTTTCCCATATGGCTCAGGAGTGGTATACCTCTGTATGTTTCGCACTCTCTCATATTGCCTTTCTTTTTCCATATTGGTACTATTATTGCCTGCTGCCAATCATCTGGAACTTTTCTTTCTTCCCATGCTATATAACAAAGTCTTGTTAGCCATTTAACTCCTGTTTCCCCACAGGCCTGAATAGCTTCTGTGGTTATTCCATCTCAACCTGGCGATTTGTTTTTAGGACATTTCTGTATAACTGCTTTGACTTCTGCAAGTATGAAATATGGTTCTTGCTGTCCCTGGCACTAAGAAATGACAATAGACATCTCTGTCTCACTCCTGTTTTTATGTCAAATGCATCCGCTACTGTTCCCACATGGAGAATTATAAACCTGATGACTATATGTGCAGCGTTGATGTTTTTATTTCCACTGTGAGATCCCATGGTGCCTTATCAATTTCCAAATAAATTATCTATATATGGTACCAAAGGCCTTGTCAAATCTAAAAATCACATTTAAAAAGGCGATTACCATTTAATGTTTTGTTCAGTTAGTATGTGCATTGTGGCTAACTGGTCATAGCATAATCTTTTAGTCGAACTTTTACCTGTTCAGAATTAATTTTTTTTGTTGGTGGCATTTCTTAATCCCTCTAGAATTACCCTGCTTAATATGTCCCCAGAAAAAAATAGCAACGTTATTCTTATATAATGTTCTCTCTCCTGCAAGTTCCCATTATTTGGCAGCTTCACCAGATGCCACTCTTACACCTCTGATGGTAATTCGTCAGTATACTACAATGTGCTATATTCACTGTGGAGTAATTTAGTTGCCTTGGTTATAACAGTTTTAACATGATATGCTCGTATGGTATATGGGCAAGCTTTCTAGTCCTTGAGAAGCTTAATAGCTTTAGTAACAGTTTATGTAGATTAATTCCAGCAATGTATGTCCAGCTCCACTTCTGCAGTCTGGATATCTTGGGGGGGGGGGGGGGGGGGTCTTCTGGGACTGATCTATGCAAGAGTTCCTCGAAGTAGGCATCCAGCGTGTTAAAATGATCTATAAAGTTAGTGATGTCATTACTGTTTCTATTTTTTATCAGTCCATGTGGTTGATGATATGTTAAGCAATCTATTTTATGTTACAGTGACAGTCTTTGAGGTTTGTTATCGACTCTATTTTTGTGGTCTCACTTACTAAGTCATCTATAATTTGTGTTTTATCTAACCTAATCCGCTACTTAACTTCTCTACACGTTCCATCGTACATCTTTCCGCTCTCTGGTTTTCATTGTTGTTCTCATCATCAAGTACCTTACCAGCTGGCATAGGCGCGCATGTCTCTCCACATATCTCGGTCTTTGGTTTGTTGGATTAACTCTGCTGACGACAGTCCTCTATGCCACCATCTCAGTCCACCCAGCATTATTTCTCTTCCCCTTGATCTTTCCAGTTGTCACGATGTTCTCCAATGCCTCTCTTCTCACCACATAGCCCACAAAAAGCTGTCTCATTCTTATTGTTGAATATAATGTTTTAATTTCTTGGCCTCTTCCAAGTAGTTGTTGTTAGTTACTCTAGCAATCCTGGAAACTTGGTCAGATAATTTGATAGATCCCCCCCCCCCATTTTCACATCAACATGAGAGTCTTTTAGCTCTGTTTTTGACAACCATTACCGACTTTCAGAACAAGTGAGTGTCCTGCTTAAATCAGCTGCAGAGGTGCTTGCTATCCACGTTTAGCCCTGTTGTGTTTTTGTTTATATCTAGTTTTCTTCTATTCCTTTCATATTCTAATGTATAGTCAGCCTTAAAACTGATGAGGTGTATCAACTTTAATTCATTACCCATTGTCTGTGTTTCTCCACGATCTCTTCACATCCAGTGTTATTTGTTTGATTCTATCATGGCATTAATGGTGCCCATCAACACAATTACGATATTGCCAGTTTTTCATGACCCATAATACTTTGAAATTGCATGTATGATTCCTCTTTAACTGACTCACCTTTATCATTTGTTGCTGCACAACGATTAATCACGTTCATATTTAATTTCATATTTGAGGTTTCCAAAGAAACATTTATGTTTTCTACGAGACGAGGTACCCTGCTTTACATACAACCATTCTCAGTCGCATCTTATGAAATGCACGATAGGTTACATTGTTACTATGTTTTACATAGACTGACGAATACTATGAGCCTCGAAGAAACAACAACAACAAGAAAAACGATTGTAACAAACGAATAAGTAATCGTACAATGTCAAATAAAATAAAATATCTTTATCTCGAAAGAGATTTGAACACACGGCCATCGGTGCGGCAGGCTTAGGTACTGGCCAATTTCCGCAACACCCAACACATGACAGAGGTTACTATTATTATCTCGGTAGCAGACGTTGTTAATTGTACGGTATGCCAGGTGAGTCATTCTACATAACATTAGAAGTTCACTCGTGTATCTCTTGTTATAGGCAACGTGTAATTTTAAGATGCATCGGCATTAAGTTTGCTATGTGGGTATTTCCAAGTGAATCACCAATGAATCATACATATCAGAAAGACAAAATAAGCCAAATAGAAAGGAGGGTGGGTGAAGTAAATACATAAATGAGGATCACTCATTCATTTACTCAACCACCTACTAACCTATATTGGTGCAAAGAAGAATATTTGCGCAATTCTGACTTCCCTCGGCCAAAGAAAAAGAGTAGTGAAAAGGGTAGGAAGAGGTTACAACAACGTAGAACGCGTCATTTAAAAGAATACTTTATAGATAACAGAGAAATTCCGGATCTTAAGCTGATGATCATACTACAATATATGTCACAATCAGTAGAATGCCCGTATGCACTGCAACAGTATCGAAACAATGGGACAAACAGTCACTAATATAGATTCGACAATAACAACTAAATATAACACATCAATAACAATTATAATGAGTATTTATTTTGCCAAGCCCGATGACACATGTACAAACTGTGCGAATGCCAGAGTATGACTTCTCATAACAAAGACAATAACCACCCTTCATCACGTTCTTCTTTATAGCCTGCAGTATATAGCCGGCTCCTTGGCCGAAGGCTTGCGAACGAGGTTCGTGAGCCGGGTACCAGGCGTTCGAAGCTCAGCTGCGACAGATTTGTGCAGCAGACCGTGTTGCGTTGTGTTATAACGTGCTGGTATGGGAGCCGGTCGTTCAGAAAGCAATGGCAAACTACTGAACGTAACACTTGCCTGGTACATCAACAGCAGCTGAAAAATGCTGGTGTTGACTGCATCGTCCCTTAAAGGATACGCAACAACAAAAAATAGCCAGGCCTCTGCCATATTCGGCTGAGTCCACGAAACGTCCCTGACACACAACAAGAATACCTTAATAGCCGGTCGACCAAAACCAGACAACAGAGAGACCAGTATTTAAGAAATAACAGGAACATAACTCTAAATACAAAGATGGGCATTGGTGCAAAGACAGGCCTCATTGCCTCGAGATAAACAGCGCACCACTATGAACCACTGTAGTTCACAAGGAAGATCAGTGAATTGGGCTCCGGATGTTATCATATCCCTGTGACTCAGATAAGTTTAATGCTGTGCCAAATACCACAATGAGAAAGCCACATCCACTAACCGACCGGGACAGATCAACATAATATGATTAAAACCTCAAAAATAAAATCATAAAATTGAGTGTGAAGAGGGTGTGAAGATGGTTTGATATTGGTAATTAGCAAGTCAAACCAAAGAAGACAAAACTGCCACCCTAACCACACAGGCATAAACTAAGATATGGAGAGCTCAACTTTTTTGTCAACTGAGGGAGGAGGGGGTGGGAGAGAGAGGAAAACCACTAAAAGAAACACAGGAATGTTTCTTCCTCACTCAGTCATGATTATGGAGTCGTATTCTGTAACACAAGTAAATAACATAATTTTAAATGGTTAAACAAATACACATAATTTTACATATACTTATGTACTGGTCTTCCATTCCTGTCTCTCAATCCTCATTCTTCAGGGAGATTACATGCTCAAACAGTTCAATAATGACTATTCCTCTCAAAAATAACCTGCATCGCTGTCTTCCGGGAGATGCTGGTTAAAACAACCATACTGACAACAATAAAATCAAAGACTGTCACATATGCACTAACTGTAAATCAGACATACAATCACAGACAATTCAACACTCCAACGCAAGCTACCTTACTGCTCTCCCACTCACTGATACATACAACAGCAATCATTGTCACTTGTTGATCATTCATTCGAATAACATAACATGACATGTCAACTGGATATAATAAATATACTTGTCCACACATGGTCCTAACCAGCATCTCTCGCCCTGGAGGCGATTAGGAATATCAGCCCAATACATGTTCAGAATAAACAACCATACTGGCAACAAGAAGGGAACTGTGAGGTGAACGGACATCAATATCTCCTCTCTCGTTGGGAACCCTAACCTCTGGGTCTCTGGATTCAATGCAGTCTAGAGCCAGCTATCTATTTCTGGAGTCCCCCTGATTACAAGGGACTGTCGTACATCATCCCAGCGTCAGTGAGCTACGCCATGGTTTTTTATCCCCAATAGTACATGCCTACATCAATCAGTGCCACTCTTGGCCAGCATCAGCCATAAGCATACAATCACAGACAATTCATCATTCCATGGCAAGCTTCCTTACTGCTCTCCCACTCACTGCTGCGTACAACAGCAATCATGGTCACTTGTTGATCATTCATTCGAATAACATGTCATGGCTTGTCAATAGCACATTACAAATAAACTTGTCCACACAAGTACTTAACCAGCATCTCACGGCCTGGTGGCGATTGGGACTATCGGCCCACAACGTGGTCAGAATAAATAACCCGTATTGACAATAACAAAACAAACAGCGCCACATATGCACTAACTGTAAATAAGACATAATTCATCATGTCATTGCTATCATCATTACCCAATGCAATGATCTCCATTCTGATAAATATTTTATCCCTGGCGGTCCACGTTTTTTGATTGCTCCAATGATATCTCTTGCATCCGCTTACAATATGCAATACAATAAATATTGGGTAGCCTTTACGATAATATCTGCTGTTTGTATTGCGTTAACTGTGTCCACAATCCTATCGCTTTTACTAAGTTTTTCCTTCTTTACTTACTTTCTCGTTGTCAAATAATTTATGCTAGCAGTCCAAAACGTATGTGGGTTTATTAATTGAACTGAGCTTGCTGGTTCCGTTTTGACAACACGGGGCGGGGGTTCATTGCCATATCAGCTTGCAGTTAAACATTATTCTAACCGCATTTGCATTTGCGAGTGCTGTCAAGAACAAGTGACCTGAACAGTTCAAGACGCCTGGTACGGGGAGGAAAATGTCACGAGGCAAGACCAACAACAAGAAATACCAGACCCACAAGATGTGCAGAATGGGAGCAACCAAAACCCTAAAGAAAACGAACGGAGAGAGCCTGCATGCATGCTGCAGTAATGAGCCTAAACCTACCGGTACTACTGAAGCTACCATGAGGGAGATCGTCGACAACCCACCACAGTCAAGAGCCAAGACAGCTGAGAAGAAGGAGGAGAGAGACACCAGAGTCGGAAACACCGACTCACAGACAACCAGGTGGGTTGTCAAACGTATCCAAGCGGAACTGACAGATGAACAATTCCTAAAGCAGCTGCAACAACAGAATCTTCAAATCCGAATCTTGTGAGCGGAGCGGATCCTGACGTACTGCAAGATCCCTACTCTGCTGGCGGTGGTGACGACTGAGGGCAATGAGATACCAAGCCAAGTATCGATAAATAAGAATGTACAACAACCTGAAAGTTTCATACAAAGAATCACGCAATGTTCAAGATGCCAGAGGGCGGGCCACAGCAGAGCAACATGTCGCAGTAAGAAGTAAATCTGCCGATACTGCGCCGATCACAACGCCTTCAAGGAGTGTCCGCTGGCTAAGCTGGACACGGATTTTGGAGCACCCAACAACAAAAGAAAGTGCTCAAAATGCCTGAGCAAGCAAGGAGGGAGATACCTGGGCTGTCGGTACCTCCAAAGACACAGAGACGTCTTAAAGATCGCATCACCACAAAGACACCATGCAACGAAGCAATGCGGAGGTGCGAGACAGCCACGTGTATATCACAAGCTAAAAGAGATCAACTGCAAAACCAGACAGACGAGATGAAGAAGCAAGTCAAGGCACTGCTGACGCCGATTCCGACCAGCGACAACGAAAACTGCTTGCGGATATAAAGGAGGTCCAACAAAACATCAAGCAAGAAGTGGAGCATATGGCCGAGATGAAGAAGGAAAACAAAGAAATCCTACGAACAATTGAATCAGAGAGAGAGAAAACTACTGAAAGCTGAAATAAAATTAATTCGAGATATAAACCAGCAGAAGCCACGGAAAAGAGAAGCCGCAAGATGAAACCCAACATTAGACCAAGCAGAAACAGCATGCTAAAGCCAGCAACACAACCACGACGCCCGAGAAATTCAAGGGGAAACCAATATTCCGCCAGACATAGTCAGAAACCAGAGAGTGGTACCATGTCGACGGCACAGTGTGCCCACCTGAACCTACCTTGGAGGAGTGCCTAGAATAGGCAAAGATGGAGGAATTCAGGCACAAGGAATTCAAAAGGCGTAAGCAAGAAAAGGAAAACAAGAAGCCCAAGAAAATCAAGGGGAAAACAATGTCCCGCCAGACCTCTGAGGAATACCCATATTTATACTATGATGACGAAGACGAATATTGATACTATTTTGATGACAGAGAAATCGTCCCATGGCTGACCACAGAGGAAGAAATCGAAAGACAGCAGAAACTCAAACTCGAAAGTGAAAAAAAGGTGCAAGGTGGAAAATAAAAACATCGAAATGCTTCTACAGACAATACACCAAACAGGAGGCAAATAAACCAAATAAAAAGTCTTATAAGGATTGTACCCAGCCAAGCGAAACGTACAAGTAGCCAACACTGATCAAAGAAACCGTCAGAGGAGACGGACACAAAGGATAACTCGGCGGCCTACCAATCCCCAAGCTGACGTCACAGACACAAACGCTTAGGACTCACTCGTAAGAGCGCACAGACAAGAAACAGGGTAAAAACACCCACAAAAACCTCGGACCTTAACTTTAACCAAGGCTGAAGAAGCAGGTTGAACGAGGCCGAATTTTTAATTAAATCAAGCAACCAAGCATTATTCTAACATGTATCCCTTAATTTTAGTAACTATTCTAGATATTAGTTATAGAATTCTACAATGATCGATGCATGGCCATTTATTACTCAGATCCCCTTATATTGTCCAATAAATGACAGCAAACAAATGGGTTTTCATACATACCTCAAAAACTGTTCACTGGTGTTCTTGCAGGCCATATTTTGTGAGTTCAGCTGAATTGTTTTAATTCTTCACATATATATATACGGGTGTTCCCCGTGTGTATTCTTGCGCACGTAAAAAATCCCTTGGCAGTTGGAAATCGAAAAAGAGTAGCCTAACGGCGTTGCCCGGGCAAAATTTCGAGTTAAAAATCTACCCAAGTATTTCAGGATCCTCGCCGATGCAACGGAGTTCGTGCATTGAGCTGAGTTTCTCCAGACTCAGGTTTGAGTTAGGAGGAAAATGAAGCACTTATGGGTTAAACCGTGTGCCGTGATGTTGATCCAACGACTAAAAAAAAAACAACAACATATATGTGCATCTGTTGGTATGGGGTACAGAGACCCATCTAGGTCACAACTGGGTTATTCAGGCCTCTCCATGGGTAAGGATGAGCTGAAGGCGGGGGGGGGGGGGGGGACCAATTCAGGTCCTCTCCTCTTCTCAGGAACATATGCACGCCTGCACCCGCACTTGTTCCAGAACTGAATAGCCGGGCCACATAGTGTGCACTTTTAGTTTCAATTTGGCCGGGAAAATTGCCCAGAATATTCCGAACCATGCAATGGATTCTGGTGGTTACATCAGCATCATCGTGTTGTTGCGAGGCGATCTATCTCATTTATATAATTTATGTCAAAAATAATATCCCTGCTTCACAAATTTAAGTTTACATGGAAAGGGCTGAATATCAGGCACTTAATCTTCAGACAGACCATACAGACCTTCAGCTGATCAATTTCTACTGACCAAATGACCGCCCACAGGCACTGGACACTCTACCATTAAAAGGAAAAATGATTGTATGTGGCGATTTTAACTGCCACTCGCAGAGCTGAGGCTATGATCACATGGACCAGAGAAGAGAGAGACTGGATGACTGGCAAGATGAGATTAGATTCATCTTTATTAACAAGCCATCTGACCCACATACCTTCCACTTGAGATCATGGCACACTACAACTACACCTGGCCTGGTTTTCATTCACCAGACCTGGAGTGGAATATTAAAAGAATTGGTGGCAGTGACCATCGGCCAGTCTTTCTAACTGTAGAAAATGAGCTTGTAAGTGAAAGCAGCACTCTCTCGAGGTGGAACTACAAGAAAGCAGACTTAGCAATGTACAAGCTTCGCACGAGCATACTGGTTAGAAACCTGAACACAGAGAGGGTCATAAACAAAGTAGTTGAAGAGTTTTGGAAATGCATACTACAGGCAGTACGAGAAACTTATCAAGAGGAGCCCGTAAACATTATAAACCCTACTGGAGTAGTGAAATGGAACAGTTGCATAATGATGTGGAAGTGTGTAGAAGGCAAGCAGAAGCCAATCACTGCCAAGAGCACAACAATAAATACCAGCACGCAAAAGCCACATTTCAAAGGGCCCAGCTGCAGGCTACATGGAAAAGCTGGCAGGAGAAAACAGAGTCATTGAACTTTGAAAGAGACACAAGGAAGTTGTGGTAGCTAATAAAACAGCTTAACGATGAGGGTTCAGGGAGAAAATCAAACATTTCACTACATGAATACGGAAACATCTTAACAGGAAAGCAAGCAGCTGACCATTTTGCGGACTCATTCGCACAAGATAACAATATCGAAATTAATCCAGAGAAACAACAAGAGATTCGAGAGAAATGGCAACATACAGGACAGAAAGAAATAGTACATGAGGTTATGGAGGCACCGATCACAATCAGTGAACTGGAGCTAGCAATATAAAAACTGAAAATGAGAAAGTCACCAGCAGCTGATGGTATCTCCAATGATTTGATCAGAAACCTAGGAACAGAGGCCAAAGGAAAGCTGTTACATATCTTCAATAACACCTGGAACTTAGGCAGTGTTCCACAACCCTGGAGAGAAGCAATCATGATACCCCTCCTAAAATCTGGGAAAGATAGTTCCATTGCCTCCAGCTACAGACCAATTAGCCTCACCAGCTGTCTCTGCAAAACACTGGAACGAGCTTCGGAGTTCATACTTTGTGCAACACTTTCGGCAGCTCACGCTGCAGAAAGATACTGAGCCATATGGGATCAAACCTGATGCAATGAAGTTTACCCAACTACAGTGGAACATTGAAAGTGAAAACATCATTGTGCCACAACAGGCTGGCCTTAGGCAGTGCTACTCTACGGAATATCAGACAACCTATCTCTCAAGAAGATGAGGATGCATTCCAAGAGAAGAAGCTGGTACTTGCGGCATGGATAGATCTGAAGTAAGCCTTTGACAAAGTCTGGAAAGAAGGTTTTATGAAGAAACTGTGAAACTATAAAGTCAATGGAAGAATGTACAAATGGGTGAAAACATACTTGCACAACAGAAGAGTCCGAGTACAGATAGGCGGACTCAAGAGCAAGAAAGTACTACTGCGTCAGGGTGTTCCGCAGGGTGGAGCTTGTCCCATACACTTTTTCTAAACTTAATCCATGATCTTGTTGCTAATCTACCTGATGTAATTAAAGGGGCAGTGTACGCTGATGACCTGGTTTTGTGGAGCACAAATGAACATGCATCAGTGTCCCCCATATTGCTACAGAGAGCTGTAGATACATTTGTTGTATGGGTGGATAGATGGTGTGTCAGCATAAACACTGACAAGTGCAACACCACTCTATTTACCCTCTCTCCGAAACAAAAGGCAGGGATCATCCAGATAAATGGAACGCCCCTAAGAGAAGATAAAGAACCAACATACCTTGGTGTAACATTTGATGACAGGCTGACATGGAGAAAACACATCAAAAGAGATGTAGCAAAAGCCAGAAGGAAAATAGCCATCCTGAGAAAGCTAAGTGGAACCACATGGGGAGCCAGTGGGAAAATACTTAGCATAGTTTATCAACAGAGCATACGACCACACCTGGAATACAGGTCAACTGCGTGGTGTTCAGCATCGAAAACCGAAGTACAAGAGCTAGACAAGGTGCAAGATCAAGATCTAAGAGTCATCACAGGAGGGATACGATCTTCCCCTATAGTAGCAATGGAGAAAATGGGGTGGACACAAGCACTGAGAAAACGCAGATATACAAAAACACTAATACAAGCAGACAAGTTCCTCAGCTTGCCAGGCCACCCTATGAAGAACCGATTTGAAAACTTAGCTATGGGGCGGTTGAAAAGAAGTAGTTTTATCTACCAGGCCAAACGACTCTGCAGAGAAACCACTGATCTTCCTACAGTTGGTGTCCCACTGACAACTATTTCAGAGCGAACTCCATGGAAAGATGAACATAGACTATCGCTACAAATCCAGGCAAAAGTGTGAGGAATATCTGACAAGGAAGAGCAGAACAATGCACAGCGCAGAACAGCCACTCTCAGCTTCCTTGATGACGAATATCCACAGGATCTCTGGATACGAGTCTACACAGATGGGTCAGCGCAAAATGCTGTTCGAAATGGAGGAGCGGGAATGTATATAGAATATGCAAATCATACTAGGGACACGGCCAGAGTTCCAACAGGAAAGTACTGCCATAACTACGATGCTGAAATTGAAGCAATCAAGATATTAAAAGAGAAATTACAAAATACCCGCCATGGTAGACAACCGGTGGTGATATTGGCATATGCAAATTCAGTAATAGGGGCACTTCTGTCTGGGAAATTCACCAGTTCTAAGAACACTATTTTCTGAACTTAGCAGTCAGCATAAGGTCACCATACAGTGGATACCATCCCACTGTGGAGTACCCGGAAACGACAGAGCTGATCGATTTGCTAAGGAAGGAGCAAAAGAAGAACAGCCTGATGGGCCCATTACATTCCACCAAAAGAAAAGAATGATCAAATCAGTCATAAGGCCACCAAACCCTACTCAAGACGACTACCACGTTATGGACAGAACATAACTGGTCATTATTCTGCGCCTCAGAACAGGACACAATAGATTACGTAACCACATGCATGCAAAATTCAATATTGGTGACTCAGCCATGTGCACATGTGGTTTGGCGTCGCAGACAGCAGAGCACTTACTCCAGGACTGCCCAAACTACAACATATCCAGGCGAAACTTCTGGCCTAGAGAGACAGCAGTGGAAGATAAACTCTATGGACCGCTGAGTGAACTAAAAAAGACTGTTAGATTCATACAGGAGACAACATTGCAGTAATAGACATATTTCAAGCGAACGACAGAAGAAGAAGAAGAAAATGTATGTGTGTGGATAATGAGTTGGTTGTATTCATTTACTACCGGTTGCTGGTAATATTCAGTTACACCCCTCACACACACACACACACACACACACACACACACACACACACACACACACACACACACACACACACACACACGCATATATATATATATATATATATATATATATATATATATATATATAGAGAGAGAGAGAGAGAGAGAGAGAGAGAGAGAGAGAGAGAGAGAGAGAGAGATGTATGTGCTGGATAACTCTGCTGCTGATATTCCTTCATGCCACTATTCTAATCAATCCAGCATTATTTCTCTTGGTCAGCAATTCTCATAAGCGAAGGCGGTCATGATCAAAGCCGTGGATCAGCTCATGTTGATTGTCTCGACCATACCACGTGGTCAAGTCAGCAATACGTTTATTTCTCTGCCTTCTCCTTTTCTCATTCCATCAGTCTTAACAGTTGTCACCAAGTTATCACATGTATTTCTTCTCATAACGTGTCCAAGACACTGTGACAGTCTACGTCTAATTTAGCTAATTAGTTTACGGTTTTCATTTATTTCTTGTAGGACATGGTCATAGCTTTTTGTTTTGTATATGTCTATGATATTCTTTGCATTTTCTTAATAAACCACATTGCCACAGTCATCAGATGTTTTTAGTGGGTCTACTCCTTGTCAACGCTTCACATCCATACACAACTACAGGTTCTATGTAGCACCTCAACACACGTTTTCTTGTTGCAAATGACATTGATTTTTATTGGTCATTCGTGCAAATGTCTACCTTAACCATGGCGATTGTTGTTCCAATAGCTTCTAGGCATATGTTATGACTGTTTCAAGATACTTGTAACGATTCACATGTTTAAGAATATTCCCATTTACTTGTATGTCAAATTGTGTGTTCCTTCCTCTGTTGTCTTCTGACAACTTAATTATATCCCTAGTCATTTACTGTGTGCAACAACCGCATCTGCTAAATGTTGCAGATTCTGTTCATAGTCCGCAATGAATACTGTATCATCCACATGTTTAATGTTGTTGATGTTATGTTCCCTAATGATGATTCCTTTCATATCTTATACATTTTTGAAAATATTGAGACTGAACAGGGAAACAAGATCTGCAGTCATTACATAACACTAACGCATACATCTCTTACTATGATGATATTGATCTATACCATTACCAGTCTTTATGGGAGATTGTTTTTTTTTTAAATTGTTTTTCTCGTTTCCATTCTGTTTTAGGATATTGCGGTCAACACCAGCATCTTTCAGCTCTATGGTGATTCCTAGGCTAGATTACACTCATCAGCACGCCACGACTTTCTGAGCGACCAGCTCCATACTCTTATAAGTCACTGGAGCGACTCGAACCATTTCTAATCCTCGTACGCTCACGTCAACCACGAGAGTATTCGGGGTTAACGGAAAAAGCTGTTAACTCCTCGGCCAGGGAGCAGGCTTTTATGGGAGATTGTGGTTTCCAGTATATGTTTTCTTACAAGTCTAAGGTCTTTCCCATCAATTTGTAGATTGAGAAGCATCTTCGCCGGGCTCCATGGCCTAGAGGTTAACGTCTTTCTCCGTAATCCCGTATATTCTCGTGAGTAACGCAAACTGTGCGAGAATCGGTAGCGGTTCTCGCCGCTTTGGTAACTTAGGGATATGTGAGCCGTTCGCTTAGAAAGCATTGGCAAACTACTGAGCGGAGACCTACCTAGTACATCAACAGCAGCTGTAAAATGCTGATGTTGACTACAACGTCCTGTAAGGGATATGCAAAATACAAAAGCATCTTCGTGATGTTGACGCATGTCTTACTTTATTAAAAGCTTTGTGTAGTTAATAAAACAAAGACCAATAACACTGGTTGTTCTTCTTTCTTCAGCGATGTCCAGACACTCCATGTAAGTTAATTTATGCATCACACGTCTCAAAACCACATCCCCGTTGACCTCACGTTGTTTCTCAATATTCGCAGTTTTGTAGCAACGGAAATAGAATCATTAACACCGTTTTATATGGCAGTATACTGGGAACTATACTCTTCTCGATGTTTCATATCAACCCCGGACGTCAAAACTTGAGACCTAAGCGGCGTGTTTGGCTGTTTAAGTTACCCTTCTTTTAGAATAGGCTTGGATACAGTCACGGAAAGGGAAACATTAGCGAGTTACGGAAACATAGAATGTCGATTTGGCTTTAAAAAACGTCATTTTTAAAATTCCTAAGATGTAATGGTGTGATGCTATAGAAATACGTATGTCAATTGCAATCTAATTAGCATAACGAACCTATTAGTATGTTTTACCCAGTAAATTATTGTTCAGTGAACTAATACAGATCTGCTTGATGCAAGGGGTGAATTAAGCTAAGATAATATCCGAACGCTAGTGTGTTACCGCTACCCTATAGAACAACGAGTTATCACTGTAACATACCGTGTATGTCGTAAGAACCGCCTCAGAACGACTATAGATAAGGGGAAAAGAATAAATTAGATATACCAGATAAAGAATGACTATTCAACAAGATGTTGATGTGATGAGGGAGAATCCGAAAGGTGTCGTATCTCAGGCTATTTTCTTTTACCTACGTAAGTCTACAAACTTGACAACTGAACTGAATTTAAACTTCGTGTGATTAATGGCAAATAGTACAAGTGGAAGGGAACATGAAATACTGACTATTGCATTTCAGGTGACATAAATGGGAAACTGAACATCACTGTGAAATTATCCTAATGATATATCTAGAAGCAGAGAAGACATTAACTAAGTGGGATTCAGTGCGTTTTAGAATAATAATAACAATGGTTAGTTAGATTCATATTAAGACCATACACACGAAAATGCTCCCGTATTACTTGTCCTATATGATACGCATGAATTATTAGGGCTTTTAACAGACACTGTACACCACTATATGTAATAAGAGAGATGACAATATCAAACATGTGATGGGTGACATGCATGTCAAGATATGATCGGGTTACGAAGTGACAGTGGGGAAACATGGATTTGGGTTAATGGATATATATGGAGAAATATGCACGAATTTTAGGCATAGCATGAGAATTAGACATATTGTAGAAAATCAAGAGGTGAAGAAACGATGTTTGCCTTTATATGAGACACACTGAGACAATATGATAATAATATAATAGAAGCTAGACGGAGAGAGGAAGCAACAGAACGTTTATGTAAGCTAGGAATAAACCCAATGGCATTGATGCAGAAGCCCGGTCTCGTGAAGAGGATAATTGTCAGAATTTACAAACAAATAATAAAAAGAAACAAAGAGACAGGACGAATTAAACAAGTAACGTGTGAACTGCAAAGTTGAAATCGGATGAAGCCAGACAAGAACTTTGTGCAATGTGGCCAAAGAATAGTCAACAAACACAGAGGTTGTGTTGTCAGCTGCTACAAACAGAAGGGGATACTGAGGAGGTGATTTGAGCACGTATGGACTATCTTGCTCGGTGTGCAATAAGGTTAACTAACTAGTTGAATAACTAACTACCTAATTGCTAACTAGCACACACACTAGCTGAATAACTAACTAGCTAACTATCTAGCAAGTAACTAACTACCTAATTAACTGACTTACTAACTGTATAACTTACTGTTAACTAACACTCTAACTAGCTATTTAGCTAGCTAGCGTATTAACTAACTAGATAGTTAGCTCGCTAACAAACTACAAAAATAACTTAATTATTTGCTGCCTCTAAAAGTGCTGGAGAGATTTAGTCATAGACCATACCTTTAGGAAGGAAAAATCCAAACTGCACCTCCTAGTGGTAGAGGATGGAAACGCATCTAGGTAAGGCTAAAGCAGCACTGGGGACCGAGTATACACCGGAATAAGTGGACAACTCTGCAGCTGAGCAGAGCAGGAAATGTCTGTCAAAGGCAAAAATAAATTACCACCATGTGGATGTGGGAGGCAAGGGAAAACCACCACATTATCTTCCCAAGATTTCATGGCATCTCAAATTTCAGAGCTTGTGAACGACGTTAATCGCTGTCTTAGGACATCCTCGTCCGTTAGGGACAGTCATGAGCCACAGGTGACACCAGACCGTCATCCAGCTACTGATGGCAAAATAGTAACTTCTTCTTCTTCTTCAGCTTTCCGAGCCATTGAGGTTCTTTGCTGCAAATACAATCCGTCTCCATTCGTCTCTTTGATTGACCTTCTCCTGCCAGTCGTTGATTCCAAGTGCTTGTAGGTCTGTAGCCTACATGTATTATCTCTCCACCGTCTTCTTGGTCTACCTCGGGGTCTACGGTCATTTATTTCCTGAGTGTAAGCGAGTTTTGTTTCCCTATTAGCTTCCATTCTTTCTATATGCCCCAGCCATTGTAGTCTATTAGCCTTCATGATACCAGTGATTAGCGGGGACTTAAACAGATCATAAATGTCTTTGTTACTTCTTCTTTTCCACTCTCCACTTTGTGTATCCCTAATGGGTCCAAAGATGCGTCTTAAAATTTTGTTCTCAAAGGTTTGTAATAAAGCTTCGTCTCCTTTCGTTGTACTCCAGGTTTCAGAGCCATACAGCACAACTGGTCTGATCAGTGTTTTGTATATTGTGATTTTGGTGTTACGAGATAGCGCCTTTGATTTTAGTAGATGTTGTAGTGCATAGTATATCTTATTTCCAGAGTTGATTCTAGTTTGTATTTCTTCCCTTATGATCTTGGAACAGTTGAAGATTGTACCCAGGTATTTGTATGTTTCCGTTCTTTTAATGGTCATATTATCTATTTGTATATGGCCAGATTTTTTAGCCATTCCGTCTCTTGAAATTACCATATATTCTGTCTTATCTTGGTTGATAACCAGCCCCATCTGTTGGGCTTTTTCCTTTAAGTGAGTCAATATTTCCAATGTCTTTTGTTCACTTTGCCCTGTAATATCTATATCATCTGCATAACCAAGCAGCTTGGATGTTCCTCCAATATCACATTCCTCCTTTATCTTCCTTACAACTTTCTCTAGAGCCAGATTGAAGAGTAGCGGCGATAGTGCATCACACTGTTTCAAGCCAGATGTTATTTGGAAGGGGTCTGATTTCCTGCCTTTATATGTTACTATATTATAAGTATCTTCCATGCATAGTCTGGTCATGTTGATTAACTTCCTTGGTATTCCAAATTCCTGCATAGCATTCCATAGACTATTCCTATGGACACTATCATAAGCCTTTTTAAAATCCACAAAAAATGTTATGGAGATCTCTTTTATATTCCCAATGTTTCTCGGCTATTTGTCGTAAGATAAATATCTGATCTATTGTTGATCTGTTTTGTCTAAAACCCACCTGGTAGTCACCTAATATTTCTTCTGAATATGGATTTAGTCTATTTAGTAATACTGCGGATAGTATCTTATAGCTTGTGGACAGTAGTGATATTCCTCTATAATTTCCACATTGGAACTTGTCTCCTTTCTTAAAGATAGGTATCAATAATGACTCTTTCCAGTCATGGGGTAATTCTTCAGTCCTCCATATTTTTATTATTAGTTCGTATAGATTTAGATGTAATGCATGGCCACCTGCCTTTATAAATTCAGCAGCAATTCCATCAGTCCCAGTTGCCTTATTGTTTTCAAGTCGTGTGATTACATATAGGATTTCTTCAAATGTAGGTTCTTCAATTTGTGGTTCGCATGTTAGAACCTCTTCCTGTGGGAACATGTTACTTGAAGCTTCACAATTTAGTAATTCAATAAAATATTCGTTCCATGTGTTGCACATTTCCTCATTGGTATTTATCATATTGCCATTTTTGTCTTTTAAACCATATGTGTTTTGTTGGTGCCCTCGTTTCATTGACATCAGTTCTTTAAAAAATTTTCTGGATTCATTTTTCTGGTGATTAGTTTCCATATCTTTGATTATATTACTCATATATTCTCGCTTCTGCTGTCTGACTATTTTTGTAGCCTCTTTACATTCATTTCTATAATGATCTTCCTTTTGGATGTTATTGATGTCATTTAACCATACATGTCTGGCATTCTTCTTCCTAATGACTGCTTCTTCAAATGTATGATTGAACCATCTGTTCTTTCTATGCGTGGTTAACACACCGAGACATTCTTCTGCGGTAGATTGAATTGTATTCTTGATGTTCAACCAACTTTGGTCAACGCTTTCCTCCGAAGGGTTTTGCAGAGTTTCAAGTTTACATTTTATTTCATCTGTAAATTTCTCTTTGACTGTAATGTCTTGTAGTTTTTCTCTGTTATATGTTGGGTGTAATCTTTGTAATTTAGTATAGAAAGCTCTCTTAAGTTTTATTTTAAATTTTGCTCCATCGAGGAAGTGGTCACTGTGGCACTCAGCTCCTCTATACCTTCTGACTTGCTGTATGTTTGATGCATTTCTGTTGTTAATTAAAATGTGATCTATTTGATTATAGGTTCTCTTGTCACATGATTTCTAAGTTTGTTTGTGTATATCCTTTCTTTGTAGTCTGGTACTGCTAATCTGCAGTCCTTTGGCTTCTGCAAGGTTGATGACTCTCCATCCATTATCATTTGAAGTTGTATGTAGGCTTTCCATACCGGCCACTTTTGTATTAGTTTGCTCTCTACCTATTTTTGCATTGAAGTCTCCCAGCACAATCAGGATGTCCTGTTTGGGGGTTTCTTTTATGACATCTTCCAGATCATTATAAAAGTCTTCTTTAATATCATCTTCTTTCTCTTCAGTAGGTGCATGTACATTAATCATCGTTATATTTTTTCATTTACCATTTATTCGTAATTTACTAATCCTGTCATTAAAAGCTTTAAAGTTTGAAACGTTCCCCCATAACTCTTTTTTGATGACAAATCCTGTTCCTAATTCATGTTTATTTTGGGTGTTTCCTCCATATATTATAATCATTCCATTTTTCTCTAAAGTACCCTCTCCTGGCCACCTTATTTCTTGAATTGCTGTTACTAATCTAAATAAATGTAGAGTAGGAACATGGGATGTTAGGACATTAACTGAGCTTGGAAAGTTCAACAATGTTCCACGAGAAATGGAAAGCATGAAAATGAATATAATAGGCATAAGTGAGATGAGATGGAAGGGATCTGGCAAAAATATAACCACAAACACACAATAATTTATTCTGGTGAGGATACACATGGAAAAGGTGTAGTAATAATATTTGATGACAAAAAAAAAACAGCAAAATCAATTGGAGGAGGGGGAGGAGGAGGAAGAGTAGGAGGGGGAGGAGGGGGAGGAGGTGGAGGAGGAGGAGGAGGAGGAGGAAGAGGAAAAGAATTATAACGCATATGCCTGTAAATAATATTTGATGACAAAAAAAACAGCAAAATCAATTAACGGATACTGGTGTATTTAAGTTAGAGTTATAGTGGTCACAATCAAGGGCAAACATATAGATATAAATATTATACATGTGTATGCACCAACAACAAGCAGTAGTGATGAAGAAATGCAACACTTTTACGATGAAGTAGAAAAGGCGATAGCTCTAATAGGATTACAAGATATAAAAATAATACTGGGAGATTTTAATGCAAAAGTGTGAAAGGCAACAATAGAGGTCATAGTGGGGAATTATGGTTTAGGTGCAATACACTAAAGGGGAAAGAAACTAACAGAATGGGCAAATGTCAATGATATGATAATTTGAAACACATGGATTCATCATCATCCTCATCATCATCATCATCATCATCTTCCACGTCTGCCGTCAAGCGTCGTGGGGATGAATAATTTGATTTCCAGCGCCCGGTGGGCGGCACTGGATAGTGTCATTACGTGTGGTTGTACAATGTCTTTGATGTCGTCAATCCATTTTCTTCGTGGACGACCTCTTGGTCTCGTCGCAGATGATCTTTGATGTAAGGCCAGTGATGGTAGTTGCTGGTGTTGCATTCTAACGACATGGCCAAACCACTTGATCTTCTGTCTATCAATAGTTAGTTAGTTAATCGCAGTTCCAACTTCACAGCAACGGTTCATCCCCATTATGCTCCGTTCCTGTGCCAGTGAATATCACACAAAACGCTCCCCACTGCCCAATGTGAAAAGTGGAAAAGACAGGAGTCTCGACAAACAACAGCCCGCACAGATACACTGTGCATAATGCCGCCAGTGCATAATCCCGCCGCCAGTCATTCAATAAATGTGGCACAAGGTGTTGATCCCACAGTCTGTCTGATAATAGAATTTCTTACTCGGTCTCGGACTGTTAAGTTGGCAGCTCTCCTCAGGCATCTCATTTCGCAGGTGTTGATTTTGCGAAGGTGTAATTTGGATAAAGTCCAGGTCTGATATTTGTAGCAAAGTGTTGGAGTGAATATGCTGTTTATTATCTGTCGTTTTGCGGGCATGGGTATATTTGGATGTTTCAGTAAGGGTGATAGTTGATATGTAAGTGCACTATCTTTTTGACATCTGATTTCAATTTCTCTGTCCAATATGCCATCCTCTGTGATCATACTTCCAAGATATTTGAATTCTTTAACTTGTTTCAGAGTTGTGTTAGTTATCTGTATACTTAGTGGGCCCGGCGATCTGTTAACTGGCATGGATTAAACACCATAAAAGCCGACTATACACATGGAAAAGTCCTTATATGACAATGTGCAACTACATTGACGACACACTTATTAATAAAAGATTTAGAAGTGTGTTAATTAATGTAAAGACACTGCCTGGTGCTGACGGTAATAGTGATCATGTACTACTATGTGGACACATAAAAGTAAGATTAAAGAGAGGGAAAATAAGTTAAGAACTTGAGACTTAATAAAGAGGTTCTGAAAGTAGATAAAGAAATTCAAGAACAATACAGAGTGACTGTGAAAACTAGATGTAATAGCTAAAATACAGATTTTAGATGAACAGTTGGAAATGTTAAGGGACTCCATTCATCAAACTAGCAAAGAAATATTACCGACGAGAAGCCAAAAAACTAAGATCAAAATGGATGAATGTAGAAATCTTCATGCTGATGGACAAAGGAAAACAGGATAAAAATGACAAACAAGAATATGCTAAGATAAATAAAGAAATACGAGATAAATGTGTGAAAACAAATGAAAGTTGGTTAAACGAGCAATGCAAAGAAAATGAATAAAATTCCATTAAAGATGTAATATAAAAAGTATGCACAGACAAATCAATGAGCTCACGGGAAGAAAAATAAGAATAAATACAGGGTGTTTGAAATCAGAAACAGGAAATATATTATTGGAGGAAGGTGCTATAATGAAGAGGTGGAATGAGTATATAAGAGAATTATATGATGGAGAAAAGGGAGAAGTAACAGAAGAAAGTAACTTAGAAGGCCGACCTATTCTAAAAGAAGAAGTCGCTGACGCTATGAAAGATATGAAGAAAGGAAAATCAGCTAGGCCAAATGAAATCACAATCGAAGAATTAGAAGCATTGGGAGAATTTGGAGTAGATATATTAACCAAAATGTTGAATAATATTTATAGCAGTGGATATTTACCGAGCGATATGCTGAAATTTATATTTATTGCCAAACAAAAAAGACCAGAAGCAATTGATTGCGAAGATTTTAGTAAAATTAACATCATAAACCATATCACTAAGCTTCTACTCAGAATTATAATGAGAAGAACAAGCAAGAACATAACAATGGAAATCAGTGAAGAACGGTATGGTTTTGTGGAAGGCAAGGTATCAACCTATGCAATATATATATATATATATATATATATATATATATATATATATATATATATATATATATATATATATATATATATATATATATTGAATTGGTTGGTATATATATATATATATATATATATATATATATATATATATATATATATATATATATATATATATATATATATATATATATTACGAACACTAATAGAAAGGTCAATAGATAAACAGAAGGACATATATTTGAGCTTCATAGATTGTACCTAGGCATTTGATAAAGTAAAACATGTTGAACTGATTGGAATGTTGTTAGATATAAACATTGATGGGACAGATTTAAGAATAATGAATAATATTTATTGGAACGAAGCAGCAGCAATTAAAATGGGAAATAAAGAGGGTAGTTACGAACAGATAAAGCTAGGAGTATGACAGGGGTGTGTCTTGTCACCGGATCTCTTCTCCCTCTATAACGAAGTAATAATGAGAGGAATCAAAGAGAAGTCAGGCATATTAATCAGAGGTTATAATATAAACAATATACGTACGCCATGCAAATGACACAATATCGGTGGCGGATAATGCAACAGACCTACAACAATTGATGGACATTGTAGTATCAAAGAGTGCAGTGAAAGGACTTTCATTGAATGTCAAGAAAATAGTAACGATAGTGATATCAAAGCAAATGGCGACACCAAAATGTGACATAGAAATAGAAGGGGCAATTCTTAACCAAGTGGATAATTTTAAATATCTAGGGGCTTTCATAACATCAGAGGGAAGATGTACAACAGAGATTAAGAGCAGAATAGCTGAAATGCTATATAAAACCAGTTTTGCTGTATGGCAGTAAATCTTAGAATGTAAATGAACAAATTAGGAAGAACTTAGAAGGAACAGAAATGTAGTTTTTTAATACCAATAATGCGAATTCCTTGGACTGCCAAAGTAACTAACAACGATTACCTGAGATTGGCTTATGAAATAAGAACACTATTTACAACAATAAGAAAGTGGCAAACGGCTTTCTTTGGTCATGTGATGAGAAGAGGGACATTGGAGAACATCGTGCCAACTGGAAAGATTGAGTGGAAGATAGGCAGAGGCAGACCAAGAGAAATTATGCTGGATGGATTAAGACGGTGGCATGGACGAATATCATCAGCAGAATTGATCCAGAATACCAAAGACCGAGATCTGTGGAAGCCATGAACACCTAGTCAGCTGGCAGGGTACTTGATGAGGATGATTTGCTTGCTAGTGAGTGAACTAACTAATTATCTAACTAACTGGCTAACTAGTTAATTCAAAGTAACTACATAGCTAACAAACACAAATCTGAAGTTCTCCATTAATGTGTTCCCTGTCTTGACACTGACAACACACTAAAACGAGTTTACGACAGTGTTCTTTCCCGTATTGTGATTTTCTCACACGTGATCCTCACTCAGTATGCGTGGAATAGCAGCGAGATTAAGGCTGAAACATGTGGCGAGCCGCGATGTACGCTTGTATCTATAACTCATTGCCTCTATGAATGCTGGCTTTCGCTCTTTAAACGACGATAAAGCTGCTTCTTTTTTGTTGGGGGAGGGACGAGAGAAGCATTTTTCCTTGTGTTTCCTGAGTCTATAATGTTTCACATTTACATAGTTGCATTTTGCATGTCGGTTCAATTTTATTTCATATAATACCAAATAACTAACATATAATATATCATGTCTTCTGTTATATAAACGTTTTCTTATAATATGTGACACTTAATGAACATCTGTCTAAATGTTAATCTGTATTTGCTACTCATGCGATGGTAGATAAAGATATTCATTGACGAGTTTATGCCTTCCATTATATATACGATCCCGCATAACGATATCGACAAGTTAACGTATTTTCCATTTACTGAAAGCTCAGTTTCAAAAGCGGCGGCAAGCATGATTATTGTAGTTGGAACAAAGCAAATTATAAACAAAGTGGAAATTGTCGCGACCAATTTAACAATTTTCTGGTTTCTTTTCGACATTTTATGAGCCAGTGTGACATTGATTACAGTATTTGTCCATTTTAGATGTCGACGTAGTTGTATTGTCAGAATTAATGTGCAGATTGTAATGATTGCAAATGCAGAAAACGGAATCACAAAGTTGTTGATCAAAAGAGTAATTGTCTCAACAAGTAATCTGTCTTCTCTGAAAATAATCCCAACAATTGTCTTATTTCTGACAGGTGAAAACTCCCAGCCTAGACTGTTCACAACATACACAGGTGTACCGATAAATGTAAAAACGATGAATATGCCAACCGTTGTCACTGTTGTTCTTGTTGGGGTCACAATTCTCTTCACCTAAATGTAAAAAAAGGAAAACAACTTTAATAAAAATGCGATTGTGGCGAATTGTTAAAACAAAGAATATATGATGAAATAAATCAAAACGTGACATGGTCTGATTTAGAAAAAAGAAAGAAAATCTGACTTCTAGCAATCCCAAAGAAATGAAATGCGCTCGTATTATGTTAACGTATTGTTCACTCTACCCCCCCCCCCCCCCCCAACATTGCACGTTGACAATGGAGTATACACTAATTATATAAGTCCTTTACAAGTAGTTGCGATAATCTCTAGATTGATGTTATAACAATTTTTATATCCGGTGCCGTGCCCTTGCGGTGTAATATGACACACACAAATCAGTAAATAAGCATATGTCTTACGTCCACCCAATTTTGGGAACATAAGTGACGTATTCGAATAGAACAAGGTATGCATTGGGGGTGAGTTGGGGGAACCAATTTACTAAATACACAATAAATAAAACGTTTACTTTGTTGGGGCGTTACGGGGTGGTTTCTGTCGACTAATAAAATATATCAATTCTCGTCACATTAGTACATTTCATATTCTGAGTTAATACTATGTTTTAAAAATAACCTTTGAGCTTTTAAGACACATATTAACAGATTAAACAGTGCATTATCAAAATCATAAATACAGAATGCATAATGTGGAGGACGTTGCGATCAACGTTAAGTTGAGCAATTCACATAGACTGGTATGCTTATTGGATAATATATTATGTAACTATATCGCCTCCCCCCCCCCACCCCCTTCCCCAAAAAAAAAATGTTTGGACGCCAAACAGTTTACAATTGATTTTGAATAAATGAGTTCTGCTACATTCAAATATCACATTTATGTGTCTGTAGCAACTCTATTTTTTCCCATTATATAGATAAAGGCGTTTGAGTATTTAATTAGTACTATTACAGCTTGATGGTTCCATCGCCCTGCTACTGAGTGAGTGCGTGGCGCGACACTGTGAGCTGTGAGTTTCGTGTGAAGTGCTTTTGAATCTTTTTATTTTTGGAACGTGACTGCATGTTCGGAGCGATGGCAGGTGGCTATGTCCCAGAGTTGACCAGTTTTTGTCTTATGCAGAAATGCGTGGCTGCTGGGCTTCTGGTTGACTGCCACTGCCGTCGGTGATGAACTGTATGTTCGTGGACTGTGAAGGTGAACATCTAGGAAACATCCAGATAGGAAAATGACTGCCGATTCCATCAGAGATGAATTGGGTGTTTCGTGGGGGACTGGTGTGTTGCCATTCTGGCGGCGGCATTATGCACAGTGTATCTGTGCGGGCTGTTGTTTGTCGAGACTCCTGTCTTTTCCACTATTCACATTGGGCAGTGGGGAGCGTTTTGTGTGATATTCACTGGCACAGGAACGGAGCATAATGAGGACGACCCGTTGCTATGAAGTTGGAACTGCGACTAACTAACTAACTAACTATTACAGTATTTTCTATATAAGGCTCGGGGGGGGGGGGGGGGGAGGGGGGGGGGAAGATATTGCTATCTAGTCCCTTACAACATTTTGACCTCATGGTTTGGAGAGAGCTCAAGAACCACTATGATGACTGTTAGTTCTGTGTTGTTACATGTTATTTGCATATCCCTTACAGAACGTTGCAGTCAACATCAGCATTTTCAGCTGCTGTTGATGTACTAGGCAGGATTACGCTAAGTAGTTTGCCATTGCTTTTTGAGCGACCGGCTCACATACCCCGCATATCACGTTACTCACGGGAGTAGTCGGGTTTACGGAGAAAGTCACTAACACTTAGGCTAGGGTGACCGGCGTTGTCAATATTATGTGAATTAATATGAACAAATCACAAAATGTGAAATATCCAAAGTTAGATTCTGCTAGACGACCTGTCCGACGCGGAGATGACATACCAATTCCAACTGTAAGAGAGATTTCGGATTCACAGCTAGAAGATAAAACAAAAGTGGCATATTCAATGACAAGTGACAGTGATAGAGATTTCGATGATAGCTGTCCAGTGTGGACTAAATGATCTAATACCAAGATCTACTTCTCTGCAAAGAATCTTCAGACCTTTTGGATTCAAGATTGAAAGAAAAACCAAAAAAAAAAAAAAAAATGACTGGCAGCTGAAACACAAGTTACAATTTATGGCAACAGAGAGAAAGCTTTTCGTCCATTCTTCTGTAAAGAAAACTAATGTTTGTACTAATGTATGGAGTCTTGTGAATCAAATGGGTGTATGTACGCATCATATGAGTGGCGAATGTTCATTGACAACTCTAAAAGTAGTTTGAAAGGTGGTCTCGTACACAATGGTAGCAAGTATGGCTGAATTCCATTTGCCCATTCTACTATAAGCCGGACTGCTTGGCCTATGCGTTAGCGATTTTCTCCGTAATCCCTTTTATCCACGTGAGCACACACAGCTGCGCGAGAATCGGTAGCGTTTCTCGCCGCGTTGGTTACTTACGGGATATGTGAGCCGGCCGCTCAGAAAGCAATGGCAAACTTCTGAGCGTAATGTTGCCAAGAAATCAACAACAGCGGTGAAATGCTGATGTTGACAGCGATGCCCTTTAAAGTAAAATTGAAGTAATTAGAAAATAACTGGTCAGATTGTGTAGATCATCCATGCTGTATATGTTTGTGGGATAGCGTGGTAAAAGATGCACACTGGGCAAATAAATAATGGTCGTCGAGGTATGAACTTAAAGTTTGAGAAGAAAATATTGGTCGAAACAGAATTCTACTGCCACCATTACATATAAAGCTTGGCTTGATAAAGCAGTTTGTAAAGGCACTGAACAAAGATGGCACTTGTTGTAATTACTTGTCTAGACAGTTTTTGAATTGAGTATAAACAAACTTAAAGCTGGATTTTTGTTTCATTAACCTCAAATTAGAAAGCTATTTCATAAACGAAGTTAATAAACGATCCAAGTAATATAGATTCCATGAACACAACATAGTCGAAAGCCTGGTCATCATTCGATTTTGTTGTGCAAAACTTTCTGGGTAATTTTACGGTAGACATTTATTCTGAATTAGTTGAAAACACTGTGTCGACTTTTTGTAAACGTGAATGCAACATGAGCATAAAATAGCGCTACCTCCATAACCATTTACATTTCTTCCCCAAGAATCTTGGCGGCTTTAGTGAGGAGAAATGTGAACAATTTCACCAAGACATAAAAGCAACGGAAGAGAGATACCAGTGTCTTTGGGATGTCCATATGACAGCATATTATTGTTGGATTCTGTAGTATGACCGCCCTGGCATATCACAGTCCAGGGACTTCTCTAAAATAAGATATTTTTTGTCGACTTCAGATTTAAAAAAAAAACAGCTGGTGATAAAGTTTGTGTTGGTGTTTAATATGAATGCAATAAAAGCATAGCAATTATATATATATATATATATATATATATATATATATATATATATATATATATATATATATATATATATATATATATATATATATATATATATATATATATATATATATATATATATATATAATCTGAATGTAGGTTACAGTCAAAATGTCACTGACGGAACCTAACTCTAGGCTTGTACATAGCAATTACCCTAATAAGAAGGTCATTTTTAGTTATCTCAAAAACTAGAGCTGATACGATTTTGGAATCAGCAATAGAAAATGACACAGCTATAAAATGTGAGGCACTAAAATGTATGTAGACCAGTGTTATTCATCACAGAGACCACAGGCAACATGTTGACTCGGTATACTCCACAATGAACCAAGTCCACAAGAACAGATCTTTGTCTATTGATCATGAACATTACTACACCGTATCGTTCCTGGAAATCCGAATCCAACGTCGATACAATGGCACCATCCACAAAGCAGTCCTTCAAAAAGAAACATTGACGGGTCAGTGTATGATTGTCAATAGCTGTGCACCTATCGAATATAACACGTGGCCTGGTTAGGATGCTGCTTACAAATTTTGAGCCAGAATGATTTGCCCCGATGGACACCCTTTAACAGATTCTACAATCTTATGGATATCAGCCGGCTTCACCAGTCGGCAATGCCAGCAACCCATGTCTACACATGCATTATCATCGGTTCTCGAACTGCAAGTGTTTCTTAAGCTGATCATTCGATGGGATGAATACACGATCGACTTAAAACAGCAAAAAGCCAAATAGTCTTTGTTCATGACCCAATAATCAGATATAAACCCAACCCCATACCTACACCACCTGTAAAAGAATCATTGATTCAGTACACCAAATCAAACCGCACAGTTTTGTTTTTTAAATTTGCATATGCCTTACATGATGTTGCAGTCAACACCAGCATTTTCAGCTGCTGTCCATGTTCTTGGCAAGTTTACGCTCATTAGTTTGCCATTAATTTCTGAGCAACTGGCTCACATACCCCATAAATAACCAACCCGGAGCGAACCGTTGCATGTTCCCTCGAAATTGTGTTCATCACATGGATATATGGGATTGTGGAGAAAGTCGCAAAATTCATCGCCAGGGAGACCGGCTAAACAGCATATATAAATTTTAATTTTAGTATCAAGTAACGTACATAAGTAGAGCTGAAAGACAATTAGCAAACAGAGTATTCGAACATATACCAGTGTGGGTTGCAGAGAGTTTATCAGTCTTCAGGAATCTATGTGCAGCCTAAAGGCTATAAAACAATATTCAGTAGTTTGCCATTGCTTTGAGAACGAGGAGTCGACGTTTAAGTTCAACTTAATGCCGCTTAATGGAACACATAGGATGTGTAAAAATTAGTAGAATCTGCAACAATTAGTAGATGTGGTTGTTACACACAGTGGACAACTGGGATTAGAATTAAATTGTAAAAAGACACAGATTATGGTCGTCACTAGGAAGAATGAAGCACCACAATATAATATACAAGTAAATTGGAATTATCTTCAACAAGTGAATCGGTACAATTATCTCGGAACAGTCATAACATCTGATGGGAGATGCCTTGAAGAGATTAGAACAAGAATCACCATGGCGAAAGTAGCCTTTAGCAAGATGGAAAACATACTGACCCAAAAACAAGATATCAATTGAAACGAGAAAAACAGTGTTGAGGGGATGCATATAGCCTGTTCTCTTGTATAGATGTGAAGCTTGGACAATGAGCAGTCAAGCTGAAAAACATCTGATTGCTGTAGAAATATGGTTTCTAAGGAAAATGCAAAGAATACCATGGACAGACAGAAAAACCAATGACCAATTACTAGTTTAGTTTAGTCTAGGTTAGTTTAGTCGTCGGATCAACATCACGGCACACGGGTTTAACTCATAAGTGCTCCGTTTTCCTCCTAACTCAATCATAAGTCTGGAGAAACTCAGCTCAACGCACGAACTCCGTTGCATCGGCGAGGATCCTGAAATACTTTGGGTAGATTTTTAACTCGAAATTTTGCCCGGGCAGCGCCGTTAGGCTACTCTTTTTCGATTTCCAACTGCCAAGGTATTTTTTTACGTGCGCAACAATAGATCAATTACTACAGGAGACAAATGAAAATCGTAAATTGATTAGAGAAATTAGACGTAGACAGTCAAAATGTTATTGACATGTTAAGAGAAGAAATGGAATGGAGAACTTAGTGACAACTGGGAAGATCGAAGGGAACATACCAAGGGGAAGACGGGGAAGTAAATACCTGGAAGGCTTAGCCACATGCCATGGTCGAGACAGGAACACTGAGCTGATCCACGACTCTGATGATCGAGTGAAATGACGAGGCATGACCGCCCACGCTTTCCGGCATGGCACATGGATTGATTGAATGATGGAACACAACCCCTACACCGCCGTCACCAGCAGTTTAAGAACGAGCATTCTTATCTCTTCGGTCATGCGGAGCTCTAAATACATGACACCGAAGAGGAAATCCACCCCTTCGACAATGTATTGTCTGGTAGTCAATGACTCTGCTTGCCAACCATAATTTTTCCTCTAAGCTTATTCATAGCTTCAGATACGGACAAGAAAACATAAAGGCCACGTGGACGAAGCTGACTGTGACTGTGAACTATTGGCACTCTGTTTATAATCGACACTAGTCCACCTAATCTTAGGTTTTTTTATGTTTTTTTTTCGCATATTATTTACAGGACATTGCAGTCAATAACAGCATTTTTCAGCTGCTGTTGATGTCTTGGCAAGTATTATGTTCAGTAACCAGTGCGACGCGATCCGCTACCGAATCTCGTGCAATTATGTTTCGTACTAGAGTATATACGGGATTACAAACAACTTCCTTAACCTCTACGCCAGAGATAACGGCTGATCTTAAATTCTTAACAATTATATGAAGCTGAAGCGCAACACGGACATGATTGGTATGCTTAGCTAAAGTAAACCGATCGTGACTATTTTCAGGCGCTTCTGAAATAGTATTGATGTTATTCGGATGCAATTGTAAGTGAGTAAACACCTCTTCAAAGCTTATTCACCACCAGTGAAGATGTTCCTTTCCAAACAAAGTACAATCTTAACCTCACAAATATAGATTGTCGAACGTACGGCAGTTATATACTAGCCGAACGTGTTAGTAGTTACATTTTTTAATACATAATACTTATTTGTAATGGGCTACATATAACGCGTAATACTTACTCTTTATTGGACCACATATAGTCGTTAATATGTAATACTTACGCTTAAGGTACTGCATCCTGTAATTTGTAATATTAACTCATAATGTGACTAAACACATTCTGAAACATGCATACTAACTACCAATGAGTTTACATATATTCTTCAATGCGTAATACCTACTCTTAAAGGGGCTACCACACTAATGCATTTCTCAAACGCAATCATCGCCGTGATGCAACTGCTCACTCGGGTGAAGGCAAAATGTGGCATTCCTGACACGAGGTACATAACGTCAATACTCTCGAATGGCAAATCTGCATCTACAACAGCTGGGGTTAAAAAGACGCATGTCCCCACCATAGTTATGAGGCTGCACAAATCAGAGATTGATAAACCTGGATAGAAACAACTGATATGTGGATTATTGCCAACACATACGAGGCAAATATAACACAGTTGTTCACTGCACATTATGTTACATAAGTGACAACTAACTATGGTAATACATGACATCGTAAATAATTTGAATATTGTGATTCAATATATGCCCCATTCTTCTGTATTCATGACTGATACTTAGTAACGGAATGTGACGTACATGGAGGAAGTGGATATGAGGTGTGTGAGAATGTTGAGAATATGTTGGAAAGAAAAGAAACCAAACAAATTAAACAAGGTATGCAAATATTACAAGATCACTCATTGAAACCACAAAGAAAGGACACAGAAGAAGCAGTATACACAGTATTGGGCCTTTTGTGCAATAATACTGGACAAGACAGGCAGAAGAAGATATGTCCAGATTCGCTTTGGGAGCTTACACAGCTAGTCAATACTGTCAAGAGTCCTAGTTTGGACCACAACAAACCAAGCTGAGTTAAGAGTAGGACAGACAGATCAAAAGACAGTCAGTCAATAGGTAGATGACGACGGCACAAGTATTTAAGAGCTAAGACGGGTCACAACCAATGACAGACACCTAACCCCGAGGTCAAGGACAGTTAGAGCCTTACGCAGTACAAAGACGACACAGAGTTCAGACGAGAGACCCGTGACAAGGGAACATGTGACAGTAAAGACTGGACAGAGGTCAGGACATAATGTGTGCGACCATCGACGAGGACAGACGTGTTGTAGAATACGGAGAGAGATTGCAAAGCGAGATGAATGAATGCGACTGTATTACGCTAGTTGGATAATTGTAATAGTTTGAGAGGCGACCGCGGCAGGTTACAAGATAGGAGAGTGATATGACTATTTGAGAGGTCGACGGTCTTAATGTAGATATACCGCTAGGACGAGACCGAGTATTGAAGGTCTGCAGAGCATATGTAAATATAATACTACATGTAAATATATATGACAGGATCATGTCTCGAGCACATTATTATAAAGATTTTGTGCTCATTTTGAATGTGTAATAGAGCTGCCCAAAAGGGATAACTATTTCGCCCGTCTCCGTGTGGAGTGACTCTTAGCAATAGAAAATACCTGCTAGAGACAGACGTGCAAGTGTATCACAAGTGTATCACGATAACTAGGTCTCTGAAAAATACATAATAATATGCAACAGTATCAGCAGCAATGGGCGCTTTTTGACAAAACATTAACGTCACGTGGGCATTACAATGCAATTTTTAAATCGTAGTATGAATCAATTGTACAACAGCAACAATCACGTTAATTTAAACACAGACGCACAAAGACACTGTTTTGTACGATTTATGCGCTTGGCTGCTGTGATTAAATTCGCGTATGGTATGCATTGTTTTGAATCAAGTTACTGAAAACCTTATTAGATCGTCCATCTTTCTCGTTTCAACAAATTAACATGTGAAATGGACCACGTAACTATTTATAATCTGCATACTGCGTGCTGGTATGTACGCATGTACACACATATGCATAATCGGAGAAGGAGCATGCATATATAATCAGTTACATCCTCCCACAATATAAAAGACAAGACAGGTGTCATGCAGCAGAAATGCGTTAATTGGTTTGCTCTATTGGTTTGTAATAATGGACATAAAAGAATAGATTTTAGGCATCAAAAGTAGCAACAAAATGCACCACGATAGAAATACGTCATAGATTCGCGTCGTTTAACAACTAAAACGACGCAACGGCACTTCAGCACGGAACACGGACACGAATGACAAAACTGTTTAACACTCCCAAATTAGGACCGATAATACGAGACACAGACACAACATTACTATAGTCTGTTTACTTGTGTCTGTCCCAATATAAAATTTCACATCTCAGCAATCAACTGAAGGAATATTATGAGATTTAGCATATAACCTTATCATTATGTCCACCCAACAAACAAACAAAATTTGTTCTGGAGATTGTACAGAAGATTTCAATGTGTGTTTATTTACGGTATATAATTTACAGGTCAAAGATAAAGTCCATAATTTTAAATGTATTACACCTTCAGCTAGACACATCCTATCTTTTTTTTTTTTAAACAATATCTCGTGGTTCACGTTATGGCACCAACGGCGTGCATTTAACAGGTATTGTTCCGAGGTGTCGTCAGTGTGGGTTCTTTCATGAAACGTGATTATATAAATAAATATATAAATAAATCTTACCATTAATATAATATCAATAGATAATATTTGGTTGTGTGAATATTGTTCAATTGGATAGAATGCGAGATTATGTACATTTCAAAGCATCGCTATGAAGTTGTACACATATTTTTTATCAAGAAGCTGATCGCAGGACACTGTTTCATACTGTTAACAATCCCGAAAAAAGAACAGTGCATGCGTTGGGTTTAAGTAAACGGTTATTTCGTCGATGGATGCAAACATCTGGAATGAAACCAACACGCGATAAGCAAACGGTAGGTAGAAAGGCAATTGTAGACAGCTTTTTTAACATTGTAGCGCTCCAGGAGGCAAGACTGGGTGATCAGCTACTCCGAATTGCCGGCTTCAAATGTTTCTACAACAGACGACATCTGGGAATGGCGATTCTCATTGCGACAGCATGGTGACGTCAGAGCTAGACATGTCCAGTTGGGACAGTGATGATATACAAATACAGGCGGTAAGAGTTCAAACCAGTCTACCATTCGTGCTGATTAATGTTTATGCCCGCAACGCGAGTATGGGTTCCCAGAAGTGGCAGTGCTTAAGTGACATATTAGGCCAAGAGAGAAATGTTTTTTTCTGTGGTCATTTCAACGCTAAAGGCAGATCATGGGGAAACATTTCCTCCAACACACAAGGGAAGGAGCTCGAGACTGCACTTGAAACCATTGACCTGGTTTGTATCAACAGTGGCCGTGTCACCAGGACAGCAAGCCGTCCAGGGGATGAGGACAGTGTTATTGATCTGGCGCTGGTTTCTCCTTCACTCACTACAGTGTGTAGATGGAGTGTCCTATGAAACCACGGCAGCGACCACCATCCTTGCAGCATATTGGTGGAGAAAGGTAGAACCAGGCAGCACAAGTTAACGGTCAAGACTTTCCAGTATGACAGTACAGGGCAAGATGTGGTGAGTAAAATAAGACGTGACAAGCGCAGAAAGCTTCAGGGCAGGAACAAAGCTGGGAGCAGCCACCGTTGTGGAATCTTGAGGTGGAGAAGGCGTGGTTGGATAAACGTGGTGCTGTAAGGAGATTGCAAAATGCCAAGAAGAACAGAGCTGGCGATCCCAGTCCCTGCATGCACTTAGAAATGGATATGCACACAAACGTAAGCTATTTTAAAAAAAACTGGTCAAGGGGGCTAAAAGTGAAAAATGGGCAGAGGTGTGTCAAAGAGTAAGCACAGACACGTCACTGAAATTGTTCTGGCGACTACATAAAAGCATGAGAGGGGTAGTCAAGAATAAGAGCATTTCTGACTTCCAATGTGCTGACCTCATCTGGCAGAGGACTGACGAGGACAAGGGCAAAGCCCTCTTTGAACGCCATCTAAAGCAGAGCAACCAGACAGACATGAGAGGCCGAAATCTTGCCAAGGAGGTCACCTCAGCCAGGTGCAAGGCCCAGAACACTTCGAATGAAGAAACAGTGACTGTGAAAGAAATCAAGGCTGTGCTTCGACGATCAAAAAACAGCGCTCCAGGGCCAGATGTCATAATATACAACGACATCAATAGGTGTACCGACAACGAGCTAGAGGGACTAGCAGACATGTACAACAACAGTATAGGGAGTGCTAGCATCAAGGAGGAGTGGTTACACAGCTATCTGATTCCCTTGCCGAAGCCTGGCAAAGACCACACAAAAATTCAGGGATATCGAGTTATAACCATGCATAATACAATAGACAAGCTGCATGAGAAGTTGCCAGGTAAATATCAAGCCAGCTAGAGAGGCAAGGTGTTTTCCCATCTACCCTGGGTGGGTACCGTCCAAAAAGATAATCCTGGACCAATGCAGCAGTTTTTGCCCATGATGTCTATGAAGGTTTTCACTCAGGCATTGAAACCTTTGCTGCAGCGATTGATCTTGAGGACGCGTACAATAGAGTACCATTGGATTTTTTAATGCTTCAGCTTCTTGAACTCAAAATAAGTCCATTCCTCCTTAGTTGGATCGCTGCAGCCCTCTTCCAAAGGAAGGCAGTTTTTAGATGTGGCAGTTGGACGTCGGAACCAACAACAATATATCCTGGCCTACCACAGGGATCACCATTATCTCCGGTACAGTTCAACGCCTACACTGTGAGAATCAACAGTGAGCAGATCACTGGACCTGGTAGGACATTGTCATATGCCGACGTTGTTTTAGTGTATCGCCAGGGTAAGGATAGAGATCAGTTGGCTGTGGAACTACAAACCGAACTCAATCGCATAAGTACTTGGTGTGTTCAGGCTGGGGCAATGGTCAACCCAACAAAGGCGACAGTGACTTGGTTCTCGTTGAATAATCATATTGTCAACACACCAACACCAACTGTAAATCTGTGTTCAGAGACGGTGGAAAGAACTCAGGCAATGAATTAACTGGGGATACGGTTTGATTGAAGCCTTGCTTATAATGAGCACATAGACCAGGTTATAACAAAGGCCACGCGGGGGTTGGCTGCGATGCGGGTGATGGCGGCAGCAAACTGTGAGCAGCGCCATCTATGTCTTCTATACGAAGTGCTTGTCATGTCTGTTTTTGAGTATGGGATGGCAATCTTGACTTTCAGCCATAAGCAGATAGAAAGGATGGAAAGGATACAGAATAAAGCTATGCGCATTATTCTTGGATGTACAAGAGATACAGCATGTAGGGCGATGGGCTGCCTCCTTGATTTTCCAACCATTGAAGACAGAATACAAGTCTGCAGAGCTCGGACCTACCTCAGAGTTAACGCAAACACACAACAACCACTGCATAGTGAAATTAGGAAGGTGAAAATGACAGCAGGTTAAAAAGAGGTCGGTTCAAACCGAGGACATTCTTCAACAGGTGTGTTCATTTGAGGAATTAGAACCTGGCGAGGAGTGGGTACAAGTGCCAGCAGATTTCTGCACATCCTTTTCAGTTTGCATCCAACTAGACAGAAAATGCAGACTAGAAAACCTGGCAACTGTGGAGGCGGAAGTACAAGCGTTGATTTTCGAGAATTCGCTAGACGGCGATGCTGTCAATTACACAGATGGGTCGGTCGTCCGACATGTGAGAAGCTCATGGGCCTTTACAGCTCAGGCCGGAGGGAGAATTGTGAGGGAGGACTCTTGTGCTTCTACTGAGACCACAAGTAGCCTGACTATGGAAGTCATGGCAGTAAGTAAAGCAATAACATGGCTCGAGACACAGGCATTCACTAGGGCTTGTTTCCTTAGTGACTCAATGAACATGCTCAAGAGGAATAGAGATGGGGGGGGGGGGATCCGAAGAGAATGGGTGCTGTCTCTGGAGCGGTCTCGGCTGGCAAAGATTAGTTTCATCTTCGTGCCATGGCATGCTGGAGTACAAGGGAATGAGCGGGCTGACAAGCTCGCAGGTGACGCTACTGTGGAGGGCGGACGCGCCATGGACCAGGCTGACATTCTGAATGCTCTACGAGAAGTAAGACTTTTGCGAGAACAGATGATGACTGTGAATCTACAACCATGGCCAGACTGCGAGAACAGCAAATTAAAAAGCGGTGGCCAAACAAGAACACTACGCATTAAGCCAAAGAAGACTAATAAACCAACACAGAACTGGTGTCGTTAGCCGCTATACGCTGCGGGATTTGCTGAGGAGGGATCCGAGTGCTTATGGACTGAATGGTTCGATGTGCAATGAGGATGATCTGTCGACTAACTAACTAACTAACTAACTAATTTGTAGACAGCTTTGACAAGGATGTCATAAGGCGAGCTATTATAAAAATGCTGATACAAAAGAAACAGTGACTGTAAGAAAATAGGGTTTGGTTGAGAAAGAACAATAACATAGAGCTATCCAAAACAACTTTGTGGAAAATTATAAGGACATTAGGCGTCACTTTTAGAAAGTACATGGGAGGTGGAAATACCCTTTGCGAGCAAGCGCATAGAGGAGTCATGAGAAGCAGATACCTTCGTGAAATAAGGGAAATGCGCAAAGAAAATTATGACATAATGTATTTGGATGAGACGTGGATCAATGCGCACCACACAAGTGAAAGGGAATGGCAATCAGTGGATGGAAAGATAAAACGATATGTGCCCAGTTGTAAAGGACAGCGCTTGGTCATAACCTATGCTGGTAGTACTCATAATGGCTTACTACAGAATGCTGGACTCGTGTTCGTATCAGAGCATGCAGGCAATAGAGATTATCATAATGAGATGAATGGTAATGTATTTAGAGATTGGCTCGATAATACAGTACTTCCATCCCATGATACACCGTCTTGTCTAATCATGGACAATGCTTAATATAACATTGTTGTTGCCCAAGAAGACAAAATACCTACGGCATCGAGCAAAAAGGAATCAATAAAGATATTGCTCCGAATCGAAAATATACAATTTTCAGTAACATATTTCAAGCTACAGTTGTAGTCCCTTATAAAACAGGCGCAAAAAAGCAAGAAATATCAAATCAAAAAGTTGATAGAAGAGCATGACCATAGGGGCTTGAGACTTTTTTCCGTACCATTCTCATGTACACCCTATAATACTTGTGTGGGCTAAAATAAAAGGACAATAAAAAGCTGACAAAAAAGTAAAAGCTGACAATACTACATTCAAACTGTCTGACGTCAAGATACTAACCCAGCCCGCGCTATTAAATATTGATACAAGTTACTGGAAAAAAATGTGAGGACCATGTGTTGAAAGAGGAAAAGGACTACTGGAAAAAGGATGGATTGAATTTTATGCAACCGAGAGCAATCATCAACCTACTGGAATCTCCAAACGCATATTAAAGTCTGGGCAGATCGCAGACCTTAATCCGCGTGCACACTGACTGGAATATTTGGCTCCAACTATTCAGACAAATTGCAGGCCCTAAACATTACAGCATCAGCACGATGTCAATAGCAACAGTTTGTATACCACAGTGATGAATTCCGCAAGCCCTTATCGGTGACAAACAACTGGTGTTGAAAAAAAAAAAAACACTAAACGCATTGAATACCAACAGAAGAGCAATATTGCGGTGGAAACTGACATATTGTGACATGACAAGAAACGTGAGAGCAAACACGTTGCAAAATTAGGGGACAACACACGTACATACGAATGAATCTATAAAATTCAATGAAAAGAGGACCAACTTCTTGGTCGTTAAAAAGAAAGCCCACTACAGACACTGACAACTATTTTTATAGTGCAAAGCAGGTAATCATGTTCCACCTCTGAACGGTAATAGCAGAGTAGACAATCTTTCACGAAGACTAAAAGCGGGTCTGTCACCCATGTGTACGTGTGAACAAACTACACAGACAGCTGAACAGATCCTTAAAAATTGACACATGATGACTAAATTGCGGTATCATTTCTGGTCACTCCATACGCACATTAACGCACAACTATTTGGAAGCTTTCACGAACTCAATATAAAAAGCTAACATGCATACTTGTGTACACTTTATTAACCAACAGCTGAAGAAACAAGAAGGACATGAAAAATAAGGTAAGAAATATATTCCTTCTACTTTCCTGTAAATTTACACATTATTTACGCCATGCCTCTGTACATTATCTGTCTTTTCTAATATTACACATTGCACCCCTCTCGGGAGTCTCCGTGGTGAAGTAGTCAAGCCGTCGGACTCGGGCTGCGAAGGTTATACGTTCGATTCCGGCCACGTCCTTAATTTCACTATTGCATTTTTTTTCGGAGACTCTCGTGGGTCGTCGCTGGAGCTACGGAGTTCGTGCTCTGTGCGACGCTTTCCGCGCTGCGGAAAGAGACAGAGCCATATGAAATAAAAACCCGGTGCAATGCAGTCGACCTTGTCAACTTTTAAGCTACTTTTTATTTTATTGCATCCCCTATCTGGCTACGCCTTGTACTTGTATCGTTACCCGAAATGACGTGCTTTACTGTAAGACTAGTTTGTTAGCGTGAATTCACCTCATTGTCGCCAAAACATCAAAGAAATGTCGTCGCTTTCGATGTTTTAATTTTTTTTTTTTTTTTTTAAATTTTCAAATTGTTTTTTATTTTGATCTCTTTAATTTGATATGCAATACAATAGATCTGCTACCATTTTAATCATTTTAAAAGCATTATTGTGGCACACACCTACTTCCAATCTTCTGCCATGAATTTCTGTTTGGTCAGGACCCAATGTTTGTTTGGTAGTGAAAGAGTTAAGTTGTCTTTGGACCTATCAAATACATATTCCTTCGGTGGGGATAAGTATAAGAAGGCAGGAAAATTTTCATAATTACGCAAGAGACAGTTTTCATAAAAATTGATCGTGAATAAAGGCATTCATTTCTGAACAGACTATAGCCTTCAACATGACACTAGTTGAGAACCAGAGAACGGCGCACGGACACGAATGTTACCTGTGCCCGATCCAAACCAAGTAAGGATTATACCTTAGAACTTAGAGACCAACCTCCAGGGGCATCAACCCGAGGACAACGCCACGCATAATAGACACCCACACTAGCATGGGACAGCTGCCGGTTGGATGTGTGGAAGAACTGTAGAGCGACTGCACAGCGGTAGTATGTGCATGGTTGGAACAGTGTGGAACGCTCCTCTTGTTATCTTCTGATGCTCGATGGTCGAGTGGATGTCAGGTTAACGTGTCTGTGTAACTGAGGAACGGCTGGCCGGTTGACATACGTTAACTAGCGATGATGTTAAAGCACCACGAATAAAGTGATAGTGATCTGTCCACATTCAGCCAGGGTCTTGTTATATGTGGAGTGGAGTCGTCTTGCAGAGAGTTGCGGTCATGGGCGTGAGGGTACCCCAATAGTTCAGTGGAGGTAACCTCCTTTCTTTATTATTACAAGTCATCCACCTAGACAAAGACGAAACAGTGCTGCTTTTGGAAGAATTCACATCGGGGACGACTGTTGCCATTTCATCGGCTTGATCATTGATTCAGCGGTTACCCAACTACCGCGCCCCGTCCCGTGACTGTTCGTCAAACACGAAATAGGACATAGGACATACTTCAACAGGCAACATCGCGTGACATCAATTCCTCAAATTAACGTAATCTTACGAAGGACATTTCAACACACACAAGGTCAAATTCAAAAAGGGCAACCACTCAACACACCGTGCTAAAGTCTAGGAGGTTGTTTTCGTTACGTCAAACCAGTGTGTGATTTCCTAAAGTTCCATCTGCTGCTATCTACGAATATCAACTATTCAATGAGATGGATTTTGGAAACTTCAACTGAAGGTAAACGTTCACTGATCATGCTCCATCTGGAGAGCGCTTTCAATCAAAGTTGCATACACCGGACCTGCTCCACTCTGGGAGTGCCATCTGTAGAGTCCTTACGTTTACGAATCTGCTCCATCTGGGGAGCGCATTAATGTTCTGAATTTCACACACTGACTGCTATACATTTATGCCGTTGGCATCCAGGACCTGTTTCTTCTTAATCTATGACCCTTCGCCACATTCATAGCTTTATGCAGGGGGACATCCATTTCTGCAGCGATTCTCAGGTACTATTTAATTTGAAAGACATTGTGCCTGTCCACAATTATTGGTAGTGCAATGATATGCCTAATGCATATACTTGATGTGTCTTTTGTGCATCCCATGATTACCAGCATAGCCGCATTCTGTATGCGCTCCAATCATTAAAGTAAGTAAGTATTGCAGGAATATTCTTCATATGTCGTCGACACAGAATAAGATATTATAAGACACATGCAGTGTGAATATCCGCTCATAAACACACCGTGTCTAGGACACTGTTATACTTTGGTCATAGTAAACGTAGCATTGCCTGTGACAGAACTGTGATCCAACATACGGTTTCTGGAGGAAGAAGCAGGGGTCGACCGCCACGAAGACAGACACAGGACATAGAGGACATTGCGGGCATGAGGGTGCGTGCGACAGAGGGACTGGCATGGTTTAGAATATCTGTTCCACTGGTCATGATGAAAGCGACGTTCTGCAAATAAACGGCTACATCATATTACTCATGAAGATGTAACAGTATGGCCGAAGTGCGAAAAAGCTTCGGAGTGAACCTACTTCAACGCAGTCGAGTTATTTAAAGATGGAGCAAATTAATTGGTAGAGAAACCTGTCTTAACATAAATATCAAATAGAGTAAACAACCATGCTCAATATTTATGTTTCTTACCTAGCAATGTGATGTTGATTGTATCTTTGAAACCTTGTTTCACAAAACACATAATATTGAGAATGTTTGTTACAATACCAAACATATTTATTAACTGACATAAACCAGTTAACAAGATGTAAGTGCATATATTTGATACTGCCTCATTTATGACTAAAATTGTTGGAGATTCCCCTGGAATATACAAGCTATCTAACTGCAACATTGTTTGATTCGTATAGTACATTTTTCTGCTCGTGATGTTAAACTCGTGCTGGTATTTGAGTAAATATTACTGTCTTGTGTGTCAGTTGCTGTTTAGACTCACTGTAAAGTGCAGCTAAATTAAGATTCGGAATACAAGTTGAAACAAAGTTATAATGCATCCAAAATTTCAATATAATTACACAAAAGGACACATATGTAGTTATTTATTTAATAAATTACTGCTCACAAGTCACCACTTGCGAGCAAACTAATTGGCAAGTAAATGCAATGTACTCGTTATCAAATATACACATGCATAAATATACAATTCAAAACATAAGATAATAATAAACTATGGCGTATGAAGTATCGCACTTTTTCGTCGAACTAATTACACGATGTCAGGTATTTTCAAGAAAAGCATAACATTTAATAAATTATAATGTTCCTAGACTAGTGCACCGTAATACATAGAATGACATAACTTGTGATCACAATCATTGCATCTGGATTAACTGCCTCTCACGAAATTCAAGCTTCTCTCCTGCCTGTCAACTAAACCCTAAATTGGGGTTGCAACCCCCAGGGACCATGCCAAGTCGTGGTGTACTTTATTAAGTGTAAAGGAGGCTAAACATTAACTTACACAAAAGACAGGAACATTTACTCAAACGGACACGCGTTAAGCATCACGATGTACTATGTGAATCAAACGATGTTTCAGTCAGATAGCTTGTCGAATCAAGAGGAATCTCAAACAATTTTAGTCATAAATGAGGCAGTATCAGATATATGCACTTCCATCTTGTTAACTGTTCTATGTCACTTATTAAATATTTTTGGTATCGTAACAAACATTCTCAAAATAATGTGTTTTGTGAAACAAGGTTTCAAAGACACAGTCAACATCCTTTTGCTACGTAAGAAACAAAAAGAATATGAATGATTGTTTAATACATTTGATATTCATTTTAACGCATGTTTGTTAAAACATAATTTGCGCCGACTTCACAATGACTGACTGCGTTGTAGGAGGTTCATTCCAGTCACCTGTCATCTGTGCGTTTATGATCCCATTTTCTCGAATATCCAAGCTGTATTTAGCTTATAATCTCTTATTCTGTGTCGACCACATATGAAAAACAAAATGTTTCTGGAAACCTTACTTACATAGTGTATTTCTTTATTATCAGAAAATGAGAATGATCTGCGGTGTGTTGTGACTTTACAGCATATATAACAATTACAATGTTGTTAAGTGATTCTTTGTATCACTTGATCATAAATATTTCATAAATATAATGAAAAAGGAAACCTAGATTGACAGGAAAGTTCATTATCCCAATAAAGTGTAATTTCCGCCACGTTGAAAGGTTGGAGGGGCTAATGGACGATTCTTGAAAAAGAAGAGTCTGGAATTTGCGACTACAATCTCCAGCATGAGAATGGAGGTGGAAACAGTAACAGCAGCCTTCTGATGGTTGCAGGATATGATGCAATACACATTATATTCTTTGGGGACTTACGGATTACGCTTAGTAAGGCGTAGAAAGGAATTTTTCGTGTAGAACGGCTTGCCTTCAGAGGTCAAAGATTGTTGGAATTGTATGGCTGTTCTGCCCTGGTTATGCGGGAGTTCGGAGGAATACAATAGAGAGGTGGTCGGGTGCCTGAGGAACCGGTGGATAAAATGGTGGAACAGATTGAGAACCTCCATGTGATGAGAATGATATAGCAGGGATCGACAGGTGTTCTGGATGAATTCGAAATGTGAGAGGTAAGACCAGGAGAACTTTCAAGCAGATGGCAGTTGGAACGATTATTAGGAAGACTCTTAGCTGGCTAATTGAACGAGGTGAGGGAGCGCCCGCGATGTCCTGAGTGCAGTGATGTCGTTTCTAAACTAAACGAAAGATAACTGGTGCAAAATATTGTATTTGCTTTTGTGACTAAACTAGCGGTATTGTTGGTGTTTTGAATTGATTCATTCGTCATGCACCATGCCAACAAGCTTGGTCGGTCATGTTTTGCCATACCACTCATCTCAAGAGATGTGATTCAGCTCAGTGTTCTTATATCGACAATACTACGCGGTCATAACATCCAGGTATTTACTTCTCTGCCCTCCCTTGTTCTCGTTCCCTCGAATCCCTTGCCAGTTGTCACGAAGTTTTCCAATTTATTTCTTCTCATAAAGTGACAAAAAACTGTGACTGTCTACGTCTAATTTCTCTAATCAGTTTACGGTTTTAATTTGTTTCTTATAGGAATTGTTCATTAGTTTTTCTGTCTGTCCATGGTATTATTTGCATTTCCATCAGAAACCACATTTCCACAGGCATCAGATGTTTTTCAGCTTGTCTGCTAATTTTCCACGCTTCACATCCATAAAAAGTATAGGTTCTATGCAGCACTTCAACATTCTTTTTTCTCTTTTCGATTGATCTTTTTATTGGTCTTTATGTTTTGCATTTTGCAAAAGGCTACCTTCGCAATGGCAATTCTTTTTCTAATCTGTGCAAGGCATCGCCAATCTGATGGTATGACTGTTACCGAGATAATGGTATCGATTCACATGTTTAAGAATATGCCAATTTACTTGTATATTACATTTTGGTATTTCCTTCTTCCCAGTGACGATCGCCATGTGTGTATTTATTTTTACAATTCAGCTCTAACCCTAGTTGTTGATTGTGTGCAACAACCTCATATACTAATTGTTGCAGGTCCTGTTCATTGTCCTGCATTATTCAAGACTGTATCATCTGCATATCTAATATTATTGACGTATCGTCCCCGAGTGATGATTCCTTGTATTTGTTCTATATTTCTGAAAATATGTTCAGTGCACAGGAAAAAACGATCTGGAGACATTACACATCCCTGTCTCACACCATCTTTTAATAGGCTGACATTGAACTACTTCATTATCAATTTTTTTTGGAGATTGATGTTTCTAATATATGTTTTTTTTTTACAACTCTAAGGTCTTATCAATCAATTTGTAGATCTTGAAGCATACTTATCATCGCGTGGATAGTGGGTGGGCAGTACTTGCTTCTACCTAATGTATATATATATATATATTGTTTATTTGTTTATATATATGCGTCGCTTTATAAGAAATATAATGGGACGGAGCAACTAAGAGGCCACGACGCCAACCTCTGTCTATTAAAATCGTTGACCCTTTCACAGACAGGAATGCACGGATTTATTTTTTAAAATGTGATGGAATAATCCCCTCCTCCACCAACTTTAACCTTGAGCTAGGGTGGTTTGTTGTGTGTCTGTAAAATAAACACACACACATTGTTTGGCATTCATATAATTAGGGTGAAGAAATAAAGACTAGAGAACGCAATAGACAACATACAAGTTTTAAAAAAACATAGTTACCGATCTTGATTAGAACATGGCTAGACTGTTAATGCCGATCTCTGTGGCTGAAGGGCTTGCGAACGCGGTTTGTGAACCCGTATACCCGGGTTCGAAACACGGCGGTGCTGGTTTTTTCGAAAAAGGTATAGAGACCGGTCGTTCAGAAAGCAATGGCAAACTACTGAACGTAACACTTGCCTAGTACATCAACAGCAGCTGAAAATGCTGGTGTTGACCGCAACGTCCCGTAAGGGATACGCAACAAAATTATTATAGACTGTTAAAATCCTTTATAACAATTCCCGCGAAGAACATTACAATAATAACGAAGGACCTTACATTTCAATGATTTTACCTCTTAAGTATATGAAACCGGTTAGCGGGGTAGGGGTACACCCTATCAAAGGAGATGTAAGACGCCTCCTTTCCTCCGTTAGTCTATGGGACACCCTTGGGCAAGGTGGAGTACCCGTTTAGCCCCCCCCCCCCTGATCAGGGTTAGGTGAAGCCATGCAAGCAGGTGGTGGATGGAGTGTGAGAGCAGCCGACAGATTGTTGTTGGTTATGGTCTTGCACTCTGCGGCGATAGGCAGATGATCTCATCAGTAGAGACAATGGCTATGGCCACCGACTAGTACAGTCACTGCCCAGAAGGAAAGCAATGGCCAACTACCTTCTGCAAAACTTGCCAAGAAACCATAACAACCATGAAAGAAAACATAATAAGAAAGAGATCTGGTGGCGAGACCCCCAGGCCAGGCAGATCAGATAACACTGGAAGAGTGTGACACAGGAACCAGTACTAGTAATCGTGATGACAGAGTTAATCCTGACTGTGTTGCCAAGGAAATCTCCTGTGTCAGACTAAGAAACAGAGTGAGAATAGCAACGTAGAATGTGAGAAGTCTGTATGAGGAAAGCTTAGTGTGTGATGAGATTTAGAGGTTAAACATTCAAATTTTAGGAATTAGTGAACATCACTGGAGCGGCAAGGGACATTTTACGACTGAAAATGAAAGTATTTTCATTTACTTCTGGTAGAGACGTCGGAGGCCAGAGTGGAAGTGGCATTTTGTTTAGATAAGACAACTGCAAAAACTTTTAATGGGATATAATCCAGTTAGTGATAGAATCTCACTATTAGACTTAAAGGCCGTCCAAAAAACACAACTCTCATACAGATATATGCACCTACTTCAACAGCAGAGGAGGACGAAATTAAAGATTTTTACAACACACTACAAGACACATTAAATAAGATTGGTCATAATGATATAGCAATAATAATGGGAGATTTTAATGCAAAAGTAGGTGCAGGAAGAGCTGGAAATGAGAGACACGTTTTAGGAAAATTTGGATTAGGAAATAGAAATGATGCAGGTGACAAATTAATTGAATTTTGCACAGAAAATGAGTTAACGATAGCCAACACGCTTTTTAAACAACATCCAAGAAAACTCTTCACATGGAAGTCTCCAGACAGTATTACCAAAAATCAGATAGATTATATTTTAATACGAAGAAGATGGAGATCAAGCATAACATCTTCAAAAACCCTACGAAGTGCAGACTGTGATATAGATCATCATTTATTAGAAGCAGATCTGAAATTAAAACTCAAAAAGCTTATCCGAGGACCAAGGCCACTTCGTTTTGATCTCACAAAAATACAGGATGCATACACTGTAGAAGTTAGGAATCGTTTGGGGTCTTGATGTCTGTACAAGAAGAAATGACACCTGATGAACTGGCAGTACAAGCTAGATATTTCTTGATAACTGCAGCCAGAGATCTAATTCCGACCAAGAAAAAGCAACTTAAGCCATGGATTACATCAGGCACGTTAGAATTAATACAACAACGAAGGGAGCTGAAACAGAAAGGAGATGAATCTGATAACAGCAGGATGAAGTATAAATCTTTAACTCGAGAAATAAGAAAGAACACGAGAAAGGACAAAAATCAATACACACAAGATTGCTGTACCAGAATAGAGCAATATCATAAGACTGGAAGAGATTATGAAATGTTCAAAGAAATGAAGTTATTGACAAGAAATGTTTGACCTCAATTGAATGTTATCTGTGACAAGATGAGAATTACCTTAACAGAATCTAGACAAATTCTAGAAATATGGCAGGAGTACTGCAGTGGAATGTATGATATGAGTGACAGTGAGGATATGAATGAGATACATGAGCCAATGGCAGCAGAGACAGAACCTGAACCCTCATTAGATGAAATTGCTTGGGCTATAAAGAACCTGAAGAATGGTAAATCACCTGGATGTGATGATATTCCAGCTGAACTAATTAAAGCGCGAGGAGAAGAAAGCATACACATATATCATGCATTATGTACAAAGATTTGGAAATATGGTATATGGCCAAAAGATTGGATGAGAACTATCTTCATTCCAATACCAAAAAAGGGCAACCTGAAATTATGCACCAACTATAGAACTGTTGCCCTGATCAGTCATGCAAGTAAAATTATACTAAAAGTCATAATGGGAAGACTTCGTAAGAAATGGAAGAAGTTTAATAATAGAGAAGTGCAGAGAATTTAATGTAAACCTATTCTCATGTTTTGTGGATTATTCAAAAACATTTGACTGTGTACAACATCAGAAACTTTGGAATATCATGAGGAATATGGGCTTTCCATCACATGTAGTACAACTCATAAAAATGATCTATCTAGACCAACAAGCAGCAGTTAGAATAGATGGCGAGGCATCAGATTGGTTTGACATCAAGCAAGGAGTACGTCAGGGCTGCGTGCTCTCACCCTATTTGTTTAACTTGTACGCCGAAAATATAATGAGAAATGTAAGAGATGATATAAACAGGGAGCTATATGATTCCCTAAATATCGACAGTCATGACATACCAGAGATTCGGTATGCTGATGATACAGTATTACTCTCCACAACACAGAATGGCATAGAAAACCTAATAGCCTCAACCCACTTGAATAGTGATAATCACAACTTATATCTTAACATAGCAAAAACAAAGATAATGCATACAGATAAAATTACTATGGAGAATGAAATATACATTAATGGGAAAAAATTGGACGTGGTGGAAAATTTTGAATATCTAGGGTCATTGATTATCAACAATGGTGACACAATGAAAGAAATTAATATGAAATGGAAACAAATAGGTATATTAAACTCCTGCGAGAAAAAACGTACTAAACATCAACAACTTTGCACATACCTTACAAGGATATCCACGTGTCGCGAAATACAGGTGAAAAATCCGAAATCAGAAGCACTCAATAAATATAAAAATTGAATAATAAAATAAGATAAAATACACACGAACCCGTACAATACGACACACAGACGTTTCGATGAATCTATGTCAATGACAACACAGATAGCTAACAACGAGGTACAGCAAACAACGACAAAACACAAACACACGACCTATCACTTAGCCATGTGAGGCAGAAAAGGTGACTTGGCCAGCTGCGAAGGCACTTGTGGCTGCAGAATTAAAAATGGGTTGCCAAAAAGGATTTGAGTAGCCAAAAATATGTGAACAGTCTGCTATGAAAATATAGGAATGTGGGGACAATTAAGTCTAGATATGGGGGGGGGGGGGGACAGCATAGTAATAGATAGTGTAAACAATTGGGGAAGATGCCACAGTTATACTGTAGCGTCCACAACAGTATTAATTCCTGCTGGGTGGATGCATCCCAGATTGTTGATTAGCTGGCATTCAATTTTAAGTCTGACGCATCTATTGGAGAAGCAGGGTTAGAATGCGGTGACACATGCATCGTCGGCTCCATTATGGTTGGAGGAATTGAAATGGTTGGAGACAGGTTTGTCAGCGCCCTGATTGATGTCTCTGAGGTGTTCTCTAAAACGATCAGCAAGACGTCTGCCCGTTTGGCCAATGTATTTCATGTCACACCGTTTGCAGATGATAACATAAATCAGATTGCGGGATGTGCAAGTGAAAGAATCTTTCAAGGTGAAGGTGCCTCGGGGAAATGCAATCTCTGGTGTCTGAACAACGTATGGGCATGTCAGACAGTTCCTACGATGGCATTCGAATGTACGCACGGATGAAATAACCGTGGGGAGGCGACTATGCACAAGGTGGTCTCTGAGGCTCTGGTTACGGCGGAAAATTACCCTGGGGCCATTGGAGAATACCTCACGAGTGGTAGGATCGGATTCCAAGATAGACCAGCGTCTCAGGAAAATGTGCTTGATGGCATAGGCATGTGGATGGAAGGCTTGGGTTCATTGTTCGGAGGTCGCGTATGCTTGGCGAGGGACATTTGCCGCGAGACCTGGGTTATGCGACAGAAAGCTGTCGACAAGACGTCCTCTGGGTAGGACTGTCTGCGGAAAAAGTCCAGCATTTCGTGGGCTCTCTCGAGGAAGTCATTATCGTCCTGACAGATACGACGAAGGCGGAGTAGCTGGGAATATGGGATGGAATCTTTGCAGCTTTTGGGGTGGGATGAGTTGTACAGGAGGAAACCGTGAGCATCAGTAGGTTTATAGTACACGGAGGTCGTGAGGCCTGTAGGGTTTAACTTAATGGTGGTGTCAAGGAAATTGACAGAGGTGGTGGAAATTTCTGTGGTGAATTTGATCGATGGATGGAAGTTATTGACATAATTAATGAAACGGTTCAGTTCCGCCTCTGACATGTCAGTGAGACCTATGCCGTCATCGATGTAGCGTCGGTAAAAAGAAGGGAGTGGACCATCATAGCTAAGTTCAATCTGGTGTTCCAGATGTCCCATAAATACACATGCGTAGCTGGGTCCCATTTTAGTGCCCATGGCGACACCGCTGATTTGTTCAAAGTAGTGGCCATTGAACTCAAAGGAATTATTGGTGAGTACCAATTCAGCGAGTCTCACAAGTGTGCGTGTAGGAATGGCTTGATCTGTGCGTTGATCCAGAAAGAACTGTAGCGCCCTGAGGCCATCAGCGTGAGGAATGGAGGTATAGAGGGAACATACATCCATTAGGAATAGTCTGTATGTGTTCCCAGGAGTCAGTTGGAGAGAGTTGAATGAAAGTAACGCATGCGTTGTATCCTTGATGTATGACGGGAGATTCGCAACTAGAGGTTGGAAAATCCTGTCAAGAAACGCAGAGATCAGTTCAGTCGGGCATGAGCAGGCGGAAACTATCGGACGTCCAGGATTTTTGAGTTTATGTATTTTGGGCAGCATGTAGAGGGTGGGTTTGCCCAAGTCAGAGTCATGGATGTGGAGTGAAGTGGCACTGGGTGGTAAGGCATCCTCACGTATGAGCTGTTTGATGGTGTTTTGAATCTTCCGGTTATAGGAGAGAGTGGGGTCTTCGGTGCAGGGTGAATAATTATCAGGTTTATTAGACGAAAGGTTTATTAGAAAGAAATTAAACGGCGACTATCAATTGCTCTTCAAAGACTAAAACAGCTGAATAAATTATGGAGTGGGACAGACAGAACTACAAAAATTAGATTTTTAAGAGCTTGTTATCTTTCCCATTGCAACATACGCCTGTGAGATCTGGACACTTACTAAACAAGCTGAACAGCGCATATAAACGCCTTTGAATATAAATATAGACGAGTTCTAAGAATATCTAGGGTAAAGAAAAGAACAAATGCATCCATACTTCAAGAGCTGAATATTGAAGAAGGTTGGCTATTAAAGACGATAAAAAAAAGAAAATTGAAATATTTTGGTCACTTGAAACATCATGGAAGTTTTTTTTTTTTTTTTTTGCATATCCTTTACAGGACATTGCTGTCAACACCAGCATCTTTCAGCTGTATGTTGATTTCTTGGCACGATTGCGCTCAGTAGTTTGCCATTGCTTTCTGAGCTGTCGGCTCACATACCCCATAAGTTACAGATGCGATTCAAACCACTGATGATTTTCACCGTCATCACGTTACCCACGAGAGTATACGAGATTACGGAGAAAAGTCATAACCTCTAAGCCACGAAGCCGGCCACGAAAGTTTGGAGAGAACAATAATGGAAGGGTATATGCCTGGGAAGAGAGGAAGAGGAAGGCCAAAGAGAAGATGGGTGCAGGATGTGGCGGATGATCTCCGTATGGGTGTATCAGACGCGGGATATCTTGCTTATGATCGAAAGGTTTTCCGGAAGGTTGTTATGGGAGCGACGTTCTGCAAAGGACATGCTACTGAATGAATGAGTATATGAAAACTGACCAGACCTCGAATTCCTAGAACTGCGCATCAGATTGTGAGCAATGCCTTAGAAGAATATTTGATAGACCAGGGCCGTGATTTCTGAATAGACAAGTTGTTACTGGATAAATTAACCACATAACATGTGTACGACTATATTGTTTGTGATCTCAAAGATATTAGGTGCCTATTGCGTATATGGTGCTAGCGCCATCTTTAAACTTATGGACACTCTACTGGTGATATAATCAAAGTCGCACAGAAGGTCTTTAATGTCCATACAAATTGTAAGACGGTTCGATCTTTGAGGACAGTTTATTAAATTTAAAAAAAACCCACCTCACCTCGAAAGGGATTCGAACATGCAAGAATGGATCAGCGGGCATGTGTTCTAGCCACTGCGCTATCGGGGCTTCTGACACATAAGAGGAGTTATAATTACGTCGGTACATTTCTTTATCATGTGAATGATATACCTAGTGAGTCAGTCTACAGAAACAAATTACTGGTCTCATGTGAACGTTAACGTGTAATGTTTAGATGTCACGGCATTGTCTTGTTGTAATAATCAGGGTTGGCCTTTCCAGTGAATCATCCACAACAAGAACGCGATTATGTTCCTGGTGTCGAGCATATCTATGTGTGGGGAGATGCGGTAAGAGGGTGGGGGTGTACGGTGTATTGAAATACATTATTTGCATATATTGACAGCCTCTTCTTTTCTTCATGAACATATTTTTGGTAACCATGTTTACATCGCTAAAATGAAAATCTTCTTTTACAAGGGTGTGGTGTCGTTTGGATTTCATATTGTCCATATCTGACCCATGCCCACTTCATTAAATGTATGATCTAAAAAGCACGACATACATGGCACAATGCCCTTTAATACTAGGGTAGCGGAAAAGGCGTCTAGCCTTTTCGGACATAGACTAGAAACTCAGAAGGTTTGTTTTTGTTTGTTGGGCACATTTCACTTGAATCATCATACTTCATTCAAAGCGAGCGAGGGCACTTCCAAGTCAAAATTGCACAATTTTTAAACCTACCACGAAATGGCTATTTATAACATGTGAGATTCTGATGTACACACGGCTGGGGCCTCAGCTGCGCTACATGAGTACAATGTTGAGATTATGTTTTTATAACCTGATCACATATGACAATATGCTTCCACAATGATGGCGAGAATTAATCAACATCAAACTAGTGATAGAAATAATGTGAAAACTAGGAACAGCGATTTCACTGTCTGTCTGCGAACCACATGGTTAAATTCTAACTCTGAGGGTTTTCTTTTAAACATAATTAACTCAAAGTTCCCTTTTTCAGCCAGCCTTACATTCTGACTTAGACTCTCTCTTCCAGTCAGCCTTTTATTCTGTACCAGGAACATGACCTGGGGCAAACATGGCCAGCAGGGTGATACTGTCTAAATTACCCATTGCCTGTTTAGAAATATGTAGACATTTGGGGTTAGTGCCATATGCCCAACATTCAAAGCATTACTCTCACTTACCATATACCCAATACGCTTCACAACGTGTCTCTTTAACTTGTGAATAATGACGTGGACATGTAGAATTCAGTGTTGGAATTATTCGTAACGCCTGCTCATGCCCATATGTAGTCCTTACGTGTACATTGCATTCGTTGTTGTTATTTTCACTGCAGTAGCTTTAACATTACTCTTGTGTCCATTCCCTTGCAAAAGCAGTAGCCTTGCAGTATATAGGCTGGCAGTTTTTTATAAACTTAACGAGACTTACCAAAGGTCGAATACACCTGTCGTAATAAGTGTCGTCCCTGGGGTGAGGGGAATCAACACTCACATTCTTTTAACTCCATATCATTATCTTGAGGATCTCCTGGAGTTCTGTCAACAACACCCCATTAGTCCTAGGATCACTCTCTCTCGACCTCCCTCCCTCTCTCTCTCTCTCCTTCTTCTTCATGCCCCCTCTCATTCTTTTCCAAAACATACTACACAACTCTAGCTTCTAACAGATGAAAATTAATTTAATAAGAAAAGTGTCAGGTATGTGCAAAGTGTAATGTGTATAGACATGTCATGTCGTATATATCTAGAGTGTATGCAGAATCACACACCGGAACAGCTCAGGATAAAAGTCTGCTTTTATCACCGTCGCGGCACACAACAGTACCATAGATCAAGTACAGAAGGACCTCACCAAATGATGCGTCTCTCAGGCCAGGTGTCGACTTCCTCCAGTGGCTCTTGGATAGCCCGGATGCCTGGTCACCAATAGTGGATATAGTCCAATACTGACTATGAATCTGACACACACAGTGTAACTAATATTCCACTAAAAGTTATGTGATGTGATAATCCTTGTACATTAAAATAAATGTTTACTGTCACTTTGAAACAAAATATTAATTGTTAATTTCACGTAGGAATTCACCATTTGGAAAACACAATGTTAATTTCTCACAGGAATTCACCATTTGGAAAAACGCAATGTTAATTTTCAATTTCTCTATATAGCTACTATTGTTCATGTGACTGGTGATATTGTAAGTATCTTCACTCTACTATGATGAGAACTATCACTCAGGATTCACTCTTAGATGATCATCGGTTCCTGTTCAGCAGAGGCCAGGTTCTTGCAGACCCTCTGGATTATGGGCCCAGTGCAAAAGCCGCTGAGTAAAAACTGCCTTTCAATGATCGAGCCATAATCTTCTTCTATGACTTGTCTGCTAGCTTTTTGGAAAACATAGTGGAACCATTTATTTATTCCTGTTTGAAATCGAGACTACTAAATCACACAATGGATAAATGTCCGCCGATGTAAATCAACACAAGACACTGTAGTCTCTCTCCATAATCAAACCAGGAACATCACACACGTCCTTGTTGCCTCACAACATTTGGTCGACTCCCGCCAAAGTTGTTTATCCAGACTGTTTTAATACTGCGTCTGAATGACGTCACAAATCTGACTAGACACTAGGCGTCGAGAAGCTATTTTTTAATCTCCTTTTCGACTCGATGTAAACAACCGGCCGGCTGTCCCGCTTTAATCTGGGGAACTTGTTCCCGGTACTCCAAAAAGTCTTGCCGGCCTGTGATCTGGAGAATCTTTTCCCCACAACAAAAGATCTTGCGACTCCCATCAGGACAGTCTGTCTCCAACATCAAAAGATGGCGGCTGCCTGTAGACGAATGGTGCGACAGTCTTTCATCGATCGACAACTCCAAGAATTTCGGCGACAACACCTACAACACTCACTGTTGTGATGCCGACGTTTTGACCCCTCGCAACACGATTATTTACAGGTGGGCATAGTTTTAAAAGCATGGTGTACATTGATTCGATTTTGCATTGAGGGTGACTATTACAGTTGATCAAGCTTCCGTGTCGACCCAATCTAAAATGGGTGCCAGGAATTGCCATGCGAAGAACATATGGCCGGCGTGATATCTATCACATCACAATCGATGACCGATTGGACAACAAAAATATAGAGCCAGCTCAAATGCCCTATATGTAGACGTCTAGACTGGTTCTAGTATGTGTTATTATGGGCCAAAAAATGGTGAAACCACGGCATTAGTTAAAACATTCAGTTCTAGAGAAGACTCATGTTCATACAGTTAAGAAACTTAAAACATGGTTTCCATGCATTAAGACTCGCCATTATGCACGTTTTATTTCTCTAGTTTATCATTAACTAATTGTATAACTAGAAATACTCTTTTAATTGATTTAGTGTGTTAAAATTATTTCAAGGGAGATAATAACATAACAAAAATACCACAATTTTCTCACAAATTGTTGCCCCTGTATAAACTTGCACAGCCTTTACGTAATCATTAGACGCTGACGTGACGAATGAATAAAAGCGATCGCTTTATATATTTAAAATAAAATAATTGTAGGTGAGCAGATAAACCCAAGAGGGTCTGTAACACCTGGATACAGACTATTGCAGTTGCAGGGATTCATGCACTGCTCACCAAATAATACAATTTCTGGGATCTTAATCACAATTTAGGCATTGGCGCCTCTTTCGAATATGCAGGATTCGAATTCAGGCATAGACACACGTTTGCTCCTACTTTATGATTTTTTAGGTGAACAGGGCGGTGTCATTAACACCTGTTTCCTTTTATAGGGACTGTTAGTTAGTTAGAGTCCGGAGAAATTCAGCTCAATGCACGAACTCCGTAGCTCCGGCGAGGATCCTGAAATACTTTGGGTAGATATTTAACAATAAATTTTGCCCGGGCAGCGCCGTTAGGCTACTCTTTTTCGATTTCCAACTGCCAAAGGATTTTTTACGTGAGCGACAATACACATGGGTGTCCAATCTCACTACCCAGAGACCAGGGGAAATTTTATTACTGGAAGTCCACGTGAAAAAATCCCGGTACCCACCGGGGAATGAGCCAGGGACCTCCATCACTCGAGGCGGACACCATACCTCGAGACCACTCAACTACCCCCCCCCCCCCCCCACCTTTATAGGGACGCCTAATTCTATACCATCATTCAGAGAATTTCAGCGGTGTAACGTGAAATAGATTCCATCACTTGGAGCCATCTTCATTATATATATATATATATTATATTGGCACCTTTCCGTCTTGACCGACGATAGTTTGGTACATTGTGCTTTAAAAAGGCTTAATAACTACGATCCATGGCGGTCTCTCCATAGCACAAAGCCTGGGCTAAAATAAAGAAACCATGTGTTGCCCATGCAGCATGATCCCTCTCTCGGCCTGCCTAGTTCACTCCAGAGGATATATATATATATATATATATATATATATATATATATATATATATATATATATATATATATATATATATATATATATATATAAACAAACAATAGGATAGGAGTCAAATATTAGTCACGAAATCAGAAATAATGCCCCACATAATTATTACACAAGGCAATGGCAATGTTCTAATGTTTATTTAAAATTAATTAAATGATCTTACATGAATTAACATGTGATTCAAAAGTGCACACACGATAAGTTATTTAGACTGAAATAGACCGCGATAGCATAATTAGCCTTTCGACTGCAATGAGCGTTCTTATTAATATTCAACATGCTGGGGATGGGCATTGATGTAATACATTATCTAGACTTAGCTAAACTTGACTACGCGTCAGTATTCCAGCATCTCTCTCTCTCTCTCTCTCTCTCTCTCTCTCTCTCTCTCTCTCTCTCTCTCTCTCTCTCTCTCTTCACTATTTCTCTCCTTCTCTCTTTCTTCTATTTCTCTCTCTTTCTCTATTTCTCTCTCTCTCTCTCTCTCTCTCTCTCTTCCTCATCTCTCTCTCTCTCTCTCTCTCTCTCTCTCTCTCTCTCTCTCTCTCTCTCTCTCTCTCTCTCTCTCTCTCTCATCTATAAATCTCACTTGATGTCTCACTCTCAATCTGTATTTTTCTCTTTCTCGCTGTCGCTCTCTTTCTCTCGATGCATTTCAATAGCTATTTCTGCTGACCTCTGTATCTCCAGTGACAAATACACTCACTTATACTCCCTTTAAGGCGATGCTAACCATAAAATATCAAATTCTATAATATTTAATTTCTATGTTCTGTTATGGTATAGGAATTGATACTGAAGACTGATGATTGATAAAATACTGTCAAATTGACTTTGTACGTAACGGTTGCCATGGAAACCAAGATAAACAGTGGCCATATTGGATGTATTAAATCTATATTTATAAAACAAAGTGTATGTATGTAAATATGTATGTATATATGTATGTATGTAAATATGTATGTCCTTTATTTGTTCGCGAACGGCCCATCCGATTGAGATGAAATTTTCTACACGCCTTCCTTTCATTCCAGAGCTGTCAACTGTCATAGTTTTTTTTTCTTCTTCCTCCTCCTCCCTCCTCCCCCTCCCAAAATACGTACGTAAATATATGATGATGATGATGAAAGAATCCCCGAACCAAAACGCTAGGGAAAGGGAAGAAAATGACGTGACTACACAGAATCGTCACACGGCAATCATCATCATCAAGTGCCGTGCCGGCTGGCGTAGGCGTTCATGGCTCTCCGTAGATCTCAGTCTTTGGTTTTTTGGATCAACTCTGCTGCTGATATTCCTCCATGCCACGGCAATATCAATAACAATTCATCTTTTTATGTGTAAGGAAGTTATCTACAGTCGTGTAGAAGGGAAGAACTAGACGAGTATGAATTCGGAATGGCGAACTCTCTCCCCCTCTCTTCTCCTCCCTCTACCTCCTCCCTCCACCCTTCTCCTCTTCCTCCTCCCTCTCATCCCTCTCCCTCCTCCCTCCTCCTTCTCCCTCTTCCTCTCCCCTCCTCCTCCATCCTCCTCCCTCCTACTCCCTCCGCCTCCTCCCCCCTCCTCCCTCATCTTCCCTCCTCCTCCCTCTCCCTCCTTATCCCTCCTCCTCCTGCCTCCCTCCTCCTCCTCCTGCCTCCTTCTCCCTCATCATCCTCCCTCCTCCTTCTTCATTCTTCTCCCTCTTCCCTCTTCCTCCTCCTCCTCCTCCCTCTACCTCCTCCTCCCCCTACCTCCTCCTCCCCTACCTCTTTCCTCCTCCCTCCTCCTCCCCTTCCACCTCCCTTTCCTTCCTCCCCTCCTCATTCTCCCTCCTTCCTCTCCCTCCTTCCTCCTCCTCCTTCCTTCTTCTCCCTCCTCCTCCTCCTCCTCCCCCTCCTCCTTCCTCCTCCCCTCCTCCTTCCTCCTCCTCCCTCTCCTCCTCCTCACTCCTCCTCCTCCCTCCTCCTCCTCCCTATACCTCCTCCCTCCTCCTCCCTTCACATTCCTTCTCCTCCCTCTTCCTCCTCCTCCCTCCTCCTCATCCCTCCTCCTCCCTCCTCCTCATCCCTCCTCCTCCCTTCTCCTCCTCCCTCCTCCTCCCTGTACCTCCTCCTCCCTTCACATTCCTCCTCCTCCCTCTTCCTCCTCCTCCCTCCTCCTCCTCATCCCTCCTTCTCCCTCCTCCTCCTTCTTCCTCCCTCCTCCTCCCTCCTCCCCCTCCTCCTTCCTCCTCCTCCCTCTCCTCCTCCTCACTCCTCCTCCTCCCTCCTCCTCCTCCCTCAACCTCCTCCCTCCTCCTCCCTTCACATTCCTCCTTCTCCCTCTTCCTCCTCCTCCCTCCTCCTCATCCCTCCTCCTCCCTCCTCCTCCCTCCTCCTCATCACTCCTCCTCCCTCCTCCTCCTTCTTCCTCCCTCCTCCTCCCTCCTCCTTCCTCCCACTCCCTCTCCGCCTCCTCCCTCCTCCTACTCCCTCATCCTCCTCCCTCCTCCTCCTACCTCCTCCTCCCTCTACCTCCTCCTCCTCCCTCCTCCTCCCTCTACCTCCTCCCCCCTCCTCCCTTCACATTCCTCCTCATCCCTCTTCCTCCTCCTCCCTCCTCCTCTCTCCGCCTCCCTCCTCCTCCTCCTCCCTCTACCTCCTCCCTCCTCCTCCCTTCACATTCCTCCTCCTCCCTCCTTCTCCTCCCCTCCTCCTCTTCCCTCCTCCCCCTCCTTCTCCTCCTTCTCCCTCCTCCTTCTCCCTCTTCCTCCTCCCTCTTCCTTCTCCTCCTTCTCCCTCCTCCTTCTCCCTCTTCCTCCTCCCTCTTCCTTCTCTTTCCGCCTCCTCCCTCCTCCTACTCTCTCCTCCTCCTCCCTCCTCCTCCCTCTCCCTCCTGCTCCCTATCCTCCTCCTGCTCCCTTCTCCTCCTGCGTTCTCCTCCTCCCTCCTTCTCCCTCCTCCTCCCTCTTCCTCCTCCCTCCTCCTCGCCACCTCCTCCACCCTACTCCTCCCTCCTCCTTCTAATCCCTCCTCCTCCCTCCTCCTCCCTCTACCTCCTCCCCTTCCTCCCTTCACATTCCTCCTCCTCCCTCTTCCTCCTCCTCCCTCCTCCTCTCTCCGCCTCCCTCCTCCTCCCTCTACCTCATCCCTCCTCCTCCCTTCACATTCCTCCTCCTCCTCCCCTCCTCCTCTTCCCTCCTCCTCCCCCTCCTTCTCCTCCTTCTCCCTCCTCCTTTTCCCTCTTCCTCCTCCCTCTTCCTTCTCCCTCCGCCTCCTCCCTCCTCCTACTCTCTCCTCCTCCTCCCTCCTCCTCCCTCTCCTCCTCCTGCATGGGCGAAATAGAGAACACACTGAACCGTTCAACAGGGATTCATTGTCAAAGAAATGTGGTTATTAAGACAAACGAAAGTGAGGGAAATGAAATACTTTGGGCGTGTAGAGTCTGGAAAAGATGTATATGGAGGGAGGCCTAACGAGTAAGCGGACAAGAGGAAAACCCAACATGGATGGGTATATCTTATATATAAAAGGCGATCTCCGTCCGTCTGTCTGTCTGTCTATATGTCCCTAATGCGCTCGCGAACGGCCCATCCCATTGAGATGAAATTTTTTACACGGCTTCCTTTCATTCCAGCGCAGCCCACTGTCATATTTTTTGAGTATGAAATCGGATGCTTACCCAAAATTATTTCATTTTTCATTATAATTTCATCTATCTCAGGGGACTTATCTCTGTAAAAGTTATTTCAAGGGGCATAACTTTTCTGTATAACTTATAGTCATATTGTGGCATCGTTTTCAAAGATTTATAAACTCTTTGTCCATAGTTATGTACCGGCATATGAGTTATAATAAATAATGATACAATCTGTAAGGCATTTTCAAAGTTTTCATAAAAATAATGCATAATGCATAACATTGTAACTCATCTTTTTTTGCTTAAAGAATGAATAAATAATAGTTACCTTATCTCTATCAAGTTTGAAGATTTTATATTTCTTTACACTGTCGCCAACTCTAAGAAGACATGGAACAACCTCAGCCATTATTAAATCTACAGGCATATGCGTTATATTCCTCCTCCTCCTCCTCTCCCCTCCTCCACCTCCTACCCTCTTCCTCTTCTCCTCCCCCTCCTCCCTCTCCCTCCTCCATCCTCCTCTTCTCTCTTTCTCCTCCTCCTCCCTCCTCCTCCCTCTTCCTCCTCCCAGCTCCTACTCCTCCTTTTTCTTCTTCTTCTGCTGCTGCTGCCGCTGCTCCATTTACCCAAGGTTAATATATTACCAAGTTGGTCTTCGTTTATCTAAGGTTGTTCTAACTGCAACCAATAAATGATTAGACAGACAGACAGACAGACAGACAGACAGACAGACAGACAGACAGACAGACAGACAGACAGTCAGTCGGGAACGGGAACTTATATGACTACTCATATGAATTAAATGAGATGCTCCCCATCAGGGGCTGGGCGAAGCCGGGCCGGATCAGACAGATAGACAGACAGATAGACAGACTGACAGACAGACAGACAGACAGATAGATAGTCGGGAACGGGAACGTGAGCTTATATGACTACTTATATGAATTAAATGAGATGCTCCACACCAGGAGCTGGGCGATGCCGGGCCAGGGTCAGACAGACAGACAGACAGACAGACAGACAGACAGACAGACAGTCGGTAACGGAAACGGGAACTTATATGACTACTTGTATGAATTAAATGAGATGCTCCCCACCAGGGACTGGGCGAAACCGGGCAGGGTCAGGCAGACAGATAGACAAACAGATAGACAGACAGATAGACAGTCGGGAACGGGAACTTATATGACTACTTATATGAATTAAATGAGATGCTCCACACCAGGAGCTGGGCAATGCCGGGCCGGGTCAGACAGACAGACAGACAGACAGACAGACAGACAGACAGACAGACAGACAGACAGACAGACAGACAGACAGACAGACAGACAGACAGACAGACAGACAGACAGACAGACAGTCGGTAACGGGAACGGGAACTTATATGACTACTTATATGAATTAAATGAGATGCTCCCCACCAAGGACTGGGCGAAGCCGAGCCGGGTCAGCTAGTATAGTATAACACAGTCATTTATTAATTTACAGGCTTAATATTTTGTATATGGGTACAGAAATGGAGTATGTATATTCTGTCAGAAGCTTTTAGTGATATCCTTTGGAATATTTTTTCTTCATAATTAAAAATTAATTTCAACATTTTCATTGACAATTTGTTTGATTTTTTTTACTACTGCACAAAAACTAAATCTTAGTTTTAAAAAAGCTCTTGACAAAATGTGCATAATACAATGAAAAATATGTTTGCCAAGTTCCATTGTAATGTGACACACGATTTTTGAAATAAATTGAAACAAATTTTAAAAAAATATGGCAAAATGAGAAAAAAGGGAAAAACAAATTATTTTCATGTTTTTTAATACTAAAAAAGTTATCTTAGGGTCAAATTCAGACTTTTCTGTAATGTCTAAGTTCTGGTAGGCTTTTCGGTGCTTACGAGCATTTTCCAGTTATTGACTTCGTGATTTCTTACGTTGAGCAGATGATTGTATGTTAAACTTCTTGGAACAAGGCATTTTTCAATTCGCGTGTGGATCGGTTGTCAAGCGAAAACACAACAAAACGGCCATCTTAGAAACCCGCGTGATCAGTTTCCGCCAACGGGCAGTGCGCATTCGGCGAGGTGTTCCATATATGGGATTTTCCGGAAGATTATTGATTCGAAAGAAACCGTTGTACACAGAAGAGCTCTCAATTAAACGAACCCGAAGTTTAACGAACAATTAGGGGAGTTCGTGACCTTTACAGTGATGTATGAAACACGCGGATCGCGCGTCGGCGAGATATCGTTGCTATGGTTTCAAAAAATGTCAATTTCGTTGCAATTTTCAATAAGTAGACAATTCTACACCTAGTGTGGGTTCAGTAAATATGAATATTGCATTAAAATAACAGTTTTTAAAGAAAAATAAGTACCGAATCTGATAGAAGACAAGCTAAGGTGTTTAAAAATGAACTATTCCAAAAATAGCCAAACTGACCAAAAATCGATATTTTTTTAGGTTAGCATTTAACACTCACACAAACAATTGCACACACCCATACTAGAATGTATCTAATTTCACCAAAAGTGATAAACTAAAATGTCTCTCATTTCACCACAAGCGGTACACTAAAATTCCATCCGAATCTATGGACAACAGGTTATTGCTGTTGTGGGCCGTTGCTATTATTAAGAATGTCATTATGGTACTTAACGGAGGTCCATAAGGCTGGGATAACTCATAACTCTGAGTTAACTCTAAGTATAACTCAGATAATCTGAGTTTGGAGGTGTCAGTACTGTTCAATGGTATTTCGCTCTTCCTGCAATAGAAAGATAATTTCCCGCCTCCTTCATTGAAGACGTCGACCCTGCCGAGGTTGATATTCCTCGTTTAGGAACATACCCTATGTAAGTCATGGAGACATAGACCAAAACATACATCCGTACTCACAGAATATGCGGGGAGGGGAAGAGGGAGAAAGGGAAAGAATGTTACACAGGTGCAGGCTAGCCACCTTGCACTGTTGGGTGCCATCACTCCAGAAATTGAATGTGACCCATACTTCCACCCAAACATCTGTTATATGCATTCACCTCGCACATCGCCAAGAAATGTCTTCTTCATTCCTGAGCTGTGCAGGTTAATCATTCTCGTGTTCTCAGTGCCCAGTCGCCTAGTTTACCTGGGTGGCTATCAGCAACAATGACACTATCACCCAACCCTGGAAATACTTCCTTTCTCCAGGATAAATGGCCGCCTAACATCACATCATATTTATGTCACATATGTATACATTTATAGAGAATCCTCACTGTTAATTACTTTATACATTAATACAAATATTTTTTGTTTTCGCATATCCTTTACAGGTCACCGCTGTCAACATCAGAATCTTTCAGCTGATTGTTGATTTCTTGGCTAGATTGCACTCAGTAGTTTGCCATTGCTTTCTGAGCAACCTGCTCAATACCTCGTAGGTTACAGACGCGGAGAGAACCGCTACCGATTCTCGCGCAAAGTCACGTTACTTACGAGACTATACGAGATTACAATGAAGGTCATGTAACCTCTAGAACAGGAACACCTGCAATACATATATAACGCAAATTATTATCTTTTTAAATATTTATATTACACTGGCACCTTGCCGTCTTCACAGACGATAGTTTGTGCTTTAAAAAAGCATAATAACTTTTACCTATGGCGGTAGCAAATTTGACTGATAAGGCCAATTTACGCTGTAAATGTCCTTTCACAGTGGGTGTATGTCAACACGTGGTCATTTCTATCATCGTGCACCATCTTACGTCTCACACGCTCGGTGTGTGACTTATCTGCAATAGTTTTCTCCTTTGTCTTTATTCCACTTCTGATGTTTGCCCTCCATGCAACACGTTCGGCGGCGACTTGCTCCCAATGTGCATTATCAATGCCTGTATCAATCATATCCGGCTTACACACATCTTTGTATCGTAGTAGAGGCCGACCCTGAGATCTCTTACCCATCTGTAATTCACCAAAAAAGATGTCCTTTGGTATTCTACCATCATCCATCCTCCTAAGATGTCCTATCCATCTAAGTCTACGAAGACTGAGCATGGAATAAACCGTCACACAACCTGATCTTTCCAATACTTCAGTATTTGTGATTTTGTCTTGCCACTTAATACCAATAATTCTTCGCAGACACCGCATATGAAAGCTGTTTAAACGTTTCTCTTGGTGTGAGTAAGTTGTCCAGGTTTCACTGCCATAAAGAAGAGTACTAAGGACACAGGCTTGATAGACAAGGACTTTTGTTTTGGCAGTAAGCTTCCTGTTCTCCCACACTCTTTTTCTTAACCTGTTCATTGTTGTTGCTGCCTTACCAATCCGGATGTTGATTTCCTGATCTAGGGATAATTTGCTATTTACCACTGATCCTAGATATGTAAAATGGTCTACCATCTCTAGTTCGGCGTCGTCAATAAAGATTGATGGTACCCAATGTGCACCTTGTGACATAATCTGTGTCTTCTTTTCGCTAATTGTTAACCCAAATTCAGAACAAGCATTAGAGAATGCAGATAGTAGACATTGAAATTCTTCCTCGGAGTGGGTCGTAACTGCAGCATCATCTGCAAAAAGCAACTCTCTGATCAGTACCCTCCTAATTTTGGTCTTGGCCTTCAATCTCTGAGCATTGTAGAGGCCGCCATCTGAGCGTGAGTGAATGTATATACCACCATCCTGATCTCGAAAGGCATATTTCAGTAGAAGTGAAAAGTATATTCTAACGAGGGTGGGAGTTAGTACACAACTTTGCTTAACTCCACTCTTGATTTCAAACTCTTCAGAAGTTGCACCATCAAACTTGATTACACCCTTCACGCCTGTGTGGAGCGATTCAACAATGGACAGAAGAGTTGGTGGGCAGCCAATCTTCTTTAGTGCCTTGAACAGACCCTCACGATTGACCAAATCAAATGCCTTTGTGTGGTCGATGAAGGCAATAAACAGTGGTTGATTCTGTTCACGGCATTTTTCTTGCATTTGTCGCAATGAGAATATCATATCAATGGTAGACCGGTTCTGTCGAAAGACAAACTGTGATTCGGGGTAGACGTTATCTCCTAGGACTTGAAGTCTGCGCAAAACAATTCTGGCAAATACTTTTCCAACAATACACAGAAGTGAGATACCCCTATAGTTGTTGCAGTCGCTCCGATCGCCCTTGGTCTTATACCGTGTTATGATGCTTGAATCATTGAAATCCTGTGGGACTTGTCTTTCTCGCCAGCATAGCTCTATTAGCTGGTGGATCTGTAGAGTGAGTTGTTCTTGCCCACTCCTAATAACCTCTATTGAAATCCCATTATTACCTGGATCCTTGCCAGATGCAAGTTCATTTATGGCACACTTAACTTCTGTTATGGTGGGAAGTGTGTCCAGGTGGTCAAGAGTTGGTAGAACCTCTATGGCGTTGAGAGCATCATCCGCTAGTTTGGTCTCTCTTGAGTAAAGCTCCAAATAGTGGTCTACCCATCTGTGCATCTGCTGTTTCAGCTAAATCACCTAACACCGCCCCAGACCCATACGGGATCCGATATGGTTGTCGTGGGTTTCCTTTTATTGTGTCGTCCCTGGAGTGAGAGGAATCAAAACCCACATTATTTTTTTAACCTCATATCAATATTCTGGAGAATCCACCAGATTCCGCCCACAACACTCCTTCAGTCATTGGACTCCTCTTTCTTTCTCTCACTCATCGCTGGATCATGCCCCCTCTCACCTTCCCCAAAACAACATACTCAACAACTCTGGCTTCTAAAAATTAATAACAAATTAATTTAATAAAGAAAAGTGTATGTATGTGAGAAAGTGTATGTGTAGAATGTATGTCGTATACTCTAGTGTATCTGCAGACTCAGACCGAACAGCTCTGAAGTACAGCCCAATCATCCCGGTAAAGATCACACCACATCATCATTTAGAACACGATAACCTCACCAAATGACGTGTTCTTCCTGCTAGATGTTGACTTCCTCCGGTAGCTGTTTTGATAACTCAAATACCTGGTCACAGTCTGACAATGATCCGGAATAGATCACACACCGTTATTACATGTCCCTATTGTTCTGAGACTTATAACATCCTTGCCCAGTGAGAACACGAAAACTGTTCCTTGAAATAAACGTGATTAATTTCTAAAGTTTCTACTGTTCATAAGAGCACTGATATTGTTTACAGTCTCACAGGAATTTAGTAATTTCCTAAATAGTTCCTAATGTTCTTTTCCCCTGTGATGTGGGAAAATAAATACTATTGTTCTGTACCCACGTGATGTTTGAAACATTAATCTCACGATTGCTCCTTCTCCAAATGCTATGGAAAAACCAATCTCTAGTTTTCTGCTAACGTGTGATGTTTGAAACATTAATCTCACGATTGTTCCTTTACACCCCTTTCATCATTGGCGCAGTGCAAAAGCTGCTGAATAACTGCCTGCACTAAGGTCGCCATTCTAGTAAGCATTGAGGTTTTAGCTTCACTGAGTAACCTGAGCAACTTGAGTACTTTGAGTAACTTGAGTAACCTGAGTGACTTGAGTAACCTGAGTAACCTGAGTGACTTGAGTAACCTGAGGGACTTGAGTAACCTGAGGGAACCTGTAAAAGAGAGAACAACACACTCGGTGAGAGCACCTGTCACTGACCCCTGTTAGGTGAGTGTAGGCCGATGGCCTCACTCAGATACATGACAGTGAGCCAACTCTGTCATGGGCAGAGGAGCTCATCAACTCGGTCTGAGGTGGGTTAATACAAGGAAAGAGCAAAATGTAAAGTGTAGAACCCCAGTAGAACTCACTGGAAGATCCCACCCTTGGACATTCTCCCTATCCCCAACCATCCTCAATCTCTCTAAATATAATCCCATTTCACTATTCCCCACCAGCGGAGCTACTTGACTTCTCACACCAGTTAATCTTAACAATGCGACTGCCTACTGTCTCCGATATTCCTTGACTACCTAACCACAACGCAACAACACTATTATAGAGTTCTAAACTCTATCACTAAGCTATTCCACATTATCTACAGCCAGATGAAATCCCTCAAATACCTTATGCCATCCTGACTCATTCTCTGAATCGAATTCACAATTTGCCATAAAAGACACATGTTAAGTGATACAGAACACATGCGATTCTATTCAACACTAAAATCGAGCCAGCCAACACTTCAGTCTAGTTCAATTCCATTCTTTACACTGCCAGCAAAAGAATTTATGTTTTCTGGCCCTAGTGACGTCATTCATGTCAACAGCAGGTGTTCTTAGGGGCAGACAATCCGTCCCTAACTTCACAGGAATTTTCGTCTCCCCTTTCTACAATCAAATCAACCGTCTGTTCCTCTCGAACGCCGACCCCATCAAACAATGCCAATAGATTCTTCGTTTCCTATGGAACTTTCAAAGACTGGCGGTTCCCCTGATCCGATGTGAATGTTTCTGTACTAGTTACAAACAAGTGCAGCCTTGAAAACATGCTGTCTCTGTTAGTGTTTTCATCTTATCGTTAACTTACAGTGATTCCGCGACAATGGTGACCTACTGGTCATGTCGGATGATAACATGGGAGAACTGGCCAGAGAATTCAACACCAGTGTCAGAAGGGTCAGATCAAAGAAGAATGGCTACACAGTTAATTGCTGCCGCTGCCAAAACCTAACAAACGCCATTCCGAGATAAGTGGCTACAGAATCATTACGATGCAGAACACTGCTGGCAAGCTTCTGGATAAAATTGTAGCAGACAGACTTGCTTGTGACTTGGAACAACCCGGCTGCTTCTCGCCCACACTTGGAGGATACAGACGTAACAAAGAGTCATTGCTGAATGCGGCGGTCTTTGCTCAAGATGTTTACGAAGGATTTCAGGTCAGATAAAAGACATGTGCGACCGCAATAGACTTAGAGGGCGCATACAGTAGAGTATCCTTCGAGCACTTGATGCAAACCCTCCTCGGACTAAATGTTTACCCTCACCTTATACGATGGATAGCTGCAGTTCTGTTTCAAAGGAAGGTGGTGCTAAGATGCGGGAGGTGGCCTTCTGAGCCGATATGTCCAGGATTGCCGCAGGGTTCACCGTATCACCAGTACTCTTCAGCGCATTTTGAGTAGAACCCAGTCAATGACATATTTGGGCGTGAGACTTGATCGTAGCCTGTCCTTCACAGATCATGTCGATTATGTCATAACGATAGCGCGAAAAGGTTTGTAAGCAATGAGAGTCATGGCGACTGACAATATCGAGCAAAGACTGCTAATATTTATGTTCCAAGGACTGGTGCTTTCACGCATCGAGTATGCCCTGGCCATCCTCACTGTCAGCCCTACACAGATTGGAAGACTTGAAAGGGTACAAAACAAAGCCATGCGCATCATTTTGGGATGCACGAGAGGCACCAGCTGTGTAGCAATGAGATACCTCCTTGACTTCCCGACAATGGAACACAGGATCAAGATCTGGATAGCTCTTGCATACTTAAAAATAAGTGCAGATGAGCAGCACCCTATGCATGATGCTATATTCAGAGACAAGGGTGACAGGCTCAATCAATCAATCAAGCATGTGCCATGCCGGAAAGCGTGGTTGGTCATGACTCGCCATTTCACTCGATCAACCATAGATCACACATAGAGTCGTGGATCAGCTCAGTGTTCCTATATCGTCCATGCCATGTGGCCAAGCCATCCAGATATTTAGCCAGACAGGCTAAAGAGGGGCAAATCATGGATGGGTCGGACGGAAGATGTCGTCAGAAAGGTCTGCAGTCTTACCAGTATCAACCCCGGCAAGGAATGGGTGACGGTGCCTCCAGCTCTTAAATGCACTTTCTCCTGCATTATCACACTCGACATAGGGTGCAGAGAGCAGAACCCTGCCGCTGTCAATGCAGAGGTCAACGCGCTCATCTGTGAATACACAGATAGCCCCGAAGTGCTCATCTATACAGATGGATCTGTTGTAAAGCAGCAGAGAAGTGCGTGGGCATTTACAGCCCGTTCAGTGGGCCGAACCAGTTCAAGAATCCATTGATGCCCACTCTATGACCACGAGCAGCATGACGATGGAGGTGATGCCAGTTACACAGGCTTTCATATAGCTGGAATCACAGCATTATACCAAGGTGTGCGTACTAAGTGATTCAATGAGCATAATACAGAAGGTCGAAGCTGTATCTGTACGTAGACAGTGGACTGAGTCGCTGCGGACGTCTGTTGTCCGTAAAGTCACCTTCATCTTCGTCCCGGGACATGCGGGAGTTGAGGGAAATGAACGAGCTGATAACCTGGCTGGCTCTGCACCCCCTGTAGATGACCAGCCCATGGATCGTGCCGATGTTATTAACATCCTTAAAGATATGGCGAGAACAGAGGACTTTGACTTCAGTGAATCCACATCGCTGTCCAGGATGAAAGACTTGGGAGTAAGAATCGGCACGGCCAGATGCGAGAAGTACATCGGGAAAACGAGGTGCCTCGTCAACCAACACAAAACTGGTACTATTAGCCACTGGACGCTGATGCATATGCTGGTGGGGGATCTGAGCACCTATGTACCTGTCCGGAGTGCAATGAAGATGCCCCAACTGATACCTGATAACATAACTGATGACACACACTGAGACAATGGAATAATAATATTATGATAGCATAGTATAGCAATTGGCAGACGGCGAGAAAAAGCAACAGATCGTTTATGTAAACCCACATCCTTTTAGACAGAAGACCAAGATCGTGAAAAGGATAATTGCCAGAATTTAAAAAAAAAAGAATATCTTGCCATCTTTGGAGGCACAGCCTCTTTTCACCTAAGCTTGGAGAGAATCTACCAACAGATAAACCTTGTATAATTGGCAGTTGGTGCCTCTAAAGCGGACACGAATGGACCTGGATGATATATTGAATGCTCTAAGAGAGGCGGGACGAATTAAACGAATAAATTGATGAACAGAATGCAAGGGTGAAATAGGGTGCAGCCAGACAAGAACGTTGTGCAATGAGGTAAACAATAGTCATCAAACACAGAGGTGCTGAGGTCAGCTCCTATACACTGAAAGAGATGCTGTGGAGGTGATTTGAGCACTTATGGACAAACTAGCAACGATAATAACTAACTAACTAACTAACTATCTAATTAACCAATTACTAACTACCACACTCAATCAATCAATCAATTAACCAACTAACTGGCTGTCACCGCCTCACCGTTAGATATATTATTAGAGGGCTGCAACTCCAGCCCAAGGGACAGCATCGAGTCGCTCAGGACCCGAGTAATCTAGAACCTTCTCGAAAGAGCTGGTCATCGAGTCCATGGTTCCGTGGACACGGATGTGGCCCGCCTAATGCGGGGTCCACGAGGAACTCGGACAGAGTTACCGCCCGTGTCGAATGTGGAAACGAGGAGACCGGCAGAGGACAGACGGACTTGAGAGAGGCAACAAGGCCTGCCTGAGAGGGACTCAATAGATATTCATAGATATATATATGCATAGGCTAGATAGTGTGCTAGATTGTTGTATGACAACTCTGTGTTTGATGTTAACTATAAACTATCTGTGATATGTAATATGCGCCAATGCATACTGTATATGTATATACAATAAATATTCGATCTCATAGCGAACAGATTTATTGTTGCCTGTATGAACCCAAGTTCAGTTACCTAGATAAGAGCAAGATGATGACAGGCTTTTTGGGGGCTAGTTTTCCGGTTTTGGCATAAAATATTTTGTAAAAGAGCTATTAATTGCCATGTAAAAATACTTATTTAATCATGTCACATTGATTTTTGATAACACATTGATTTGTTTAAATCAAAAAATTAACTTACAACTTTACATAAAATTAGTAGCTATCTAGCGATAAAATAGAATTAATCTGAGTCCCTCGGCAACGTCTCACCATTGCTTCCGCAGTGTGCCTCATTATTTTGATTCTGTAAACGATTTTTGACATGTTACTATTTTGACATTTTCTTTTTGACTGTGACTAATGTTTTCTCACTCCACGAGCAGATTGTTCCGCAACTAGTGCCGCGTGCAACCTATGTAACCTTTTCAACAGTGACGAGAGTACAAGACAACATCGGAGAGTTCTGGGATTGAAAGCTAAGTTTCACATCATACCATCGCAACTCTAAGCTGTACTTCTCATCTTCCATCAATGTATCATTTTGTTTCATATTGATTTGTTTGCATATTCATGACCTTGTCACCAACATAACCTTGCATTTTGATTTACACATTAATAATTAAGGAAGTTAACCAAATTTTCGACTACACAACATTTTTTTCTAAGGGATATAACTCTATAAACTTTACAAACAAGTAAAACACAAAATGTCTAGCTTAGATAAGTGCATTGAGCAAGGAATAAAGTTAGGTTATAAAGAAGAGAAACTGTCAGAATGGGCACAGAAAGCGGACGCAGAAAACATTGCCCGTGAAGAAAGAGCGATAGAACGAGAGGAAAAACAAAGGCAAATGGAGGCAGAAGAAAAGAAACTGCAAATGCAAGCAGAAGAAAAGAAATTGCAAATGGAGGCAGAAGAAAAGAAACTGCAAATGCAAGCAGAAGAAAAGAAATTGCAAATGGAGGCAGAAGAAAAGAAAATGCAAATGCAGGCAGCAGAAAAGAAATTACAAATGGAGCTCGACGCGGCGGCCAAGCAAGCCCAATTAAATGCTGAGACACAAATAAAACTAAAACAGATGGAGATTGAGTCCAACGCAGAAATATCTGTTAATAAGCTAAAAAGCAAAGAGGAAGACCAAAAATATAATAAGTATAAAGGCCTCGTGAAGGCGTTCTGCTCAGGAGATTCCATCAGCGCCTACTTAGAAAATTTTGAGTGTCTCATGTCTCATCATAAGATCAAAAAATCAGATTGGGCATTTATTCTAATGAGAAACTTAGCTCTGGAACCACTAAAAGAAATAGAGACAATACCACAGGAAATGCGAAAAGACTATGACTATCTAAAACAACGCATTCTCCAACATTTTTCTTTAGATACTGCAGGTTACCAACAACAATTTGCCAAATTATCTCCACAACCAAACCAAACCTTTATAGATTATGTCAGTACAGTCCAAGACGTGTGCACAAAATGGATCAACTCGGCTAAAACCAACAATAGCCATGACAAACTTAAAGAGCTTATTATTATAGACAAAATAGTTAGCACCATCCCCACACCTTTTGCCAAGTTCTTAAAACAAATGGACTGTAAGAGTATTCAGGAAATCGAGGCAAAGGGGAATGCATTTTTCACAGCAAATAGGGACATTTTTCAGCTGAACATAAGTCACAACGATACAGCAGCTGCAGTAGTAAACACCAAATACTCCAAACGAACAGAGAGTAAATTTAAACCGCGCCCCAATGTCGGTAAAGTAGCGAAATGCCAATATTGCGGTTTCAGTCACGACACTTATTCTATGTGCGACAAATCGCCTACCTATCCTACCCACCTCAAAATGATGGTGGAGAAGCAGAAGGCTAAGCGCAACGCTTACCAGAGAACAATCAAATGCTACTTTTGCCAAAGTTTTGGCCACTATAGTCGCCTCTGTGATGGACGTAAGTTATTGAAACAGGCCAATGCTGCACTAGTAGAAACGTCGTCTGAAGAAGAGCTTGAATCACTCAATGAATGTGATAATCAACACGACAATGAAAGCGAGCTTGGGAATGCTGTACACATTATAAACACCATTACAGACAGTAAGTGCAACACTGTACGAAGTTCCAACTTGACACAACACTACATTGTGGCCACACGATCCCTATTTCAAATGAAACAGCTAACGCTGCCTTATCATCTACAGGCAAGCTAGTTTTTTCTACAGGGTTTGTTAACAACAAAAAGTGCACATTAATTCGGGATTCCGGCGCAACGCTCTGTGGGGTTAAGAAAACATTAATAGACACTAAAGACTACACAGACAAACATGTGTCTTGTCGCACATTCTCAGGTACTATAGAGAGATACCCCCTTGCTCTGGTCGAAATTCGAACACCGTTCATATCTGGACAAGTATTGTGCGCTGTCCTTGACAATCCAGTCGCTGATATTATACTTGGTAATTTACCCAACATACATCCATGCTCTGAAAAGGAAATCAAAGAGTGGGAGCATAAACACGGTATCCACCACACAAACAGCGATGCGAAAGAGAAACACCATTCTTGCTTGTCTCAAGCTGCCAAAATACCAAGGGAGACAACCACTGAGGTAATTCAGAAAGAATTCACCGAGGTGTACAATGCAGGGGCGGTCGAATCTATGAGCGATACGACCGAAGTAAAACCTCGAATTGAGGATGCTACCGAGCTACCAAGTACCAAGCCTGTAAATGTGCAACAAAACACACAACACACAAATGCAATAACACGACAGACAACCCATAAAACCAACACCGACCAACTGCAGGAATCATTAGAAATAGTAGCGCCAACTCAACTAACATCAATTTTGGAAATGAACAGAAAGCAGATACAACACTTGCACCATACTTTAAGTTAGTAGGACTTAAACCAAAATTAGCTAAGAACGCATCGTGGACATTTAGGCTACAGAACAACATCTTAACTAGATTTTACACAACAAAGCAGACCACGATACAGCAAATAATGTTACCACAAGCACATCGAAACAAAATGCTAAAAATAGCCCATGGCTCCCCTTTTGGAGGTCATATGGGATACGAATTGACCAGGGCAATTGTCCTGACCCAGTTTTATTGGCCAAAGTTCGACCAAGACATTAAACATTTTGTACATCTGTGATATATGTCATAAACTGGTCAAGGGGAATAACCCTATTACATTCTCTGTAAATGGAAAGTTGAAATTATTCCATGTAAATATGTTGAAACCATACTATGCTAGACAGGACAATGAGACAAATGAACAGACGCAACGAACTGGTGACGTGGACAAAAACGACGAAGACATATGGACATTACCGACAATCTGTGATATCGACAATGACGACAAATTTGACGACATATTGACGATTGATCTCGACGACGACGACAATGACATTGAAGACAATTTACAAACAGTAGCATCTGTGATAAATCAGACAGACGTGGACAATAGTGAAATCCCTGTACCAATCATGACTGACGACGGGAGTATAAATGACATACATATCTCTGACACTTTGACACAACAACAGCGACAAGACATTTTGACGCTCCTTGACGACTATAAGACTATCTTTTCCAACAAACCTGGACGCACTGATAGAATAACACATTCAATTGTGCTGACAGATCTGAGACCGGTCAAATGTAGACCATATTCTATTCCTTTCCATTACAGATCTAATTTAGATAAAGAAATTTTAGATTTAGAGAAGAATGGCATTATTCAAAAATCGATGTCTCAATATTCTTCACCGATTGTTTCTGGTGAAAAAGAAGGACCAGACAATCCGTTTGTGCATCGACTATAGAGTATTAAATACAAGAACAACAACGGATGCAGAGCCAATGAACAGTTGTGAAGATCTTATTTTAAATATGGCTCAATCATCCTTATTTTCCAAGACCGATTTAGCGAAAGGATATTGGCAAGTTCCACTACACCCTTCTTGTAGACATATAACAGCATTCGCAACACCTCTCGGTTTGTACGAATAGCTATATATTCCTTTTGGCCTGAAGAACGCACCGGCCACATTTGTTAGACTAACAATATTGTTATTACACGGAATTAAAGATGTAGTAGCCTATATTGATGATATATGCGTCCATTCTTCTGATATGACTTCTCACTTACTTACTCTCAAACAAGTCTTCAACCAAATTTCTCTTTTTAGACTTACTATCAAACCTTCCAAGGTTGAAATAGGCTATACACAAATAGACTTCCTTGGTCACAGAATTTCTGAAGGCAAATTGTTGACTGATGATAAAATTGTTTCCAAGATTCTTAATCTAGAAGTGCCTACCACAAAGAAACAAATTAGAAGTCTACTAGGTCTTATTAACTATTATTCCAAATTCATTCCACATTGGGCAGAACTCACCTCAGTTTTTTCTGACATGTTAACTAAAGATCATCCATCAAAAATTTGTAAAAGTACCAGCTTAGATGATGCAATGTGTAGATTGAAACATATTTTTTCTAATCCACCAGTCTTACGATTACCCAACATAAATTTACCCTTTAATTTGACCACAGATGCGAGCGCTATCGCAATAGGAGGATGTTTAATGCAGGAAGTGGATGGCGTACGACACCCGATTCTCTACGTGAGCCGCAAACTAAAAAAGGCTGAGACTCGTTATGCCACAGTGGAATTGGAGTGTTTAAGCCTAGTGTTCTGTATATTGAGATTATCTAAGTTCCTCTTGGGGAGTCACATTGTGGTCCTTACAGACAGTTCGCCATTATTAGTCCTTAACCATGGGTCGCCCAAAAACCACCGGTTACAACGATGGTGTCTTCTACTTCAAGATTTCGACTTCGAGATCCGCCATATCAAGGGCACCGATAATATTATGGCTGACCTTTTATCACGGCAGACAAATGCGCCAATAGAATGACTCTTATCACATCGACCATTAGCCATACTATAAACTGTGATACTTTTAGTCGGTTGCATATAACAGTGTAACTCTACACCTGCTAGAGTACTCTCAGTGATTAGGTTACTTACGACACCCATGAACATGGTACATTAAGAACTATACATTAAGTCCATCTATACGTTAAGAGCTATACTTAAGAACTATACTATCAAGTGCCTAAGCTCTAGAACGATTCCAGCAAGAAACGGTAACTGTGTTTGTTTCAACCAATAATATCAACCAGTGAACTGACTATGAATACTGTAATATTTCATACGGAACATTGAGAACAATCCATACTTGCTGTTGCTACGAAACTTTGCAAACAGCCGAAACAGAACGACATCGACTACAACACTCAAGAGACAACGATACTAACTTTAACATTCATGGCATAACACGCTAACGACAGGAGGACAACGCGCACATCATCGTTGGATTTATTTAGTTATCTAATTAATTAATTACTTTAGGATTAAATATGTATTATATTGCATTAATGATGTATATAAATTGTGTTAACCTGTAATTTGTACATATTCTACTTTAATATTACAGGCGTTGCCATTCATAGGCTAAAGAACCGTCCTATACAATTGTCTCTAGTTAAATTATAACCTATTTTCCATTCATCGTACGTATTTTCTTAAAGGGCAAATATCGCCTAGCCCATTTTTTCTAAGGGCAATAACACTTACCTCAACTTTAATTATATATTTTAACCAAATACTATTATGTATGAAAGGTGAGTGAATGACTGCGTGAAAGGATTAAATGAGAGAACGATACACTTGGCGGACACATTGTACGCAAAACGTATTTATTGTAATTTGTCTGCGTCTTTCATGTAAAATGGCATGACTTGTCTAAATTTGTCAATACATGTGTAATACTTAGTTTAATAGTGCGTTTAATTTAGTAGTTAGTGTAATATACTTAGTTTAGCAGGTAGGATACATCTAAGCACCACTACCTGGAATGCCTGATCATGTATTGCACACAGTGCAGTATTTCATGATTGAGGTTATCCCAAATCGTGACGCTTGGAAATACGCCACACATTCAGCACACACGTTACACAAACCTCAAAACTCAACACTATCAATTTAAAATACAGTCACTTTATTAGAAACATCAACTTATTAGTCAACACACTAACAAGCCAACAGGGACACATGTAGTCTGAGGGGGATAAAAGAACAAGGTAACTACATATTTAGCATTATGTAACATACGAGAGTAAAAGTGTATGGAAATACACACACAGATCAAGATTTGAAGGTGTACTTATTTAGCCAGGACTTCGGTCTTGTTAACCCTCTTTAATACAGAGGTTAATTGTCTTGGTACCATTTCGGGTACTATGAGAAGGGCGGGTTGTAAATACAACTACTAAAACGTCACGTAACTTCGGTCAGATAAGCATTTTAAGCACACGAGAGACAGAGGGATCTCTCTTCACCAAATCAGAGAAGTGTTGTATGGTAGAATACATGAGTTTTAGTGCTAGTAGGTAGGTTACCAGGTTACTATCCACCAAACTACAAACACCAACTTTATGTGATTCGGTGACAGAATTAGAACAGATCTAATTACCCAAGAACAAATCATATCAGGGGGAAGGGGGATCCTGTCACCGCCTCACCGTTAGATATATTATTAGAGGGCTGCAACTCCAGCCCAAGGGACAGCATCGAGTCGCTCAGGACCCGAGTAATCTAGAACCTTCTCGAAAGAGCTGGTCATCGAGTCCATGGTTCCGTGGACACTGATGTGGCCCGCCTAATGCGGGGTCCACGAGGAACTCGGACAGAGTTACCGCCCGTGTCGAATGTGGACACGAGGAGACCGGCAGAGGACAGACGGACTTGAGAGAGGCAACAAGGCCTGCCTGAGAGGGACTCAATAGATATTCATAGATATATATATGCATAGGCTAGATAGTGTGCTAGATTGTTGTATGACAACTCTGTGTTTGATGTTAACTATAAACTATCTGTGATATGTAATATGCGCCAACGCATACTGTATATGTATATACAATAAATATTCGATCTCATAGCGAACAGATTTATTGTTGCCTGTATGAACCCAAGTTCAGTTACCTAGATAAGAGCAAGATGATGACACTGGCTATCACAATTTTTTCACATTTACACATTAGCTTTTTGCCTTTAGGTTACATTTTATTTCACATAATCACAAATAGCTTATCATATAATATTTCATATAATCTATTATATAAATGTTTTTATACTACATGATACTGAATAAACATATGTCGAAATGCGATTCTGTATTTGCTACTCATGCGGTGGTAGATGAAGATATTCATTGACGAGTTGATGCCTTCCATTACATAAATGAACCCGCATAACGCTAACGACAAGGTAATGTATTTTCCATTAACAGATAGCTCGGGTTCTAAAGCAATAGCAAGCCAGACGATTGTAGTTGGAACAAAGCAAATTATAAACAGAGTGGAAATTGTCGCGACCATTTTAACAATTTTCTGGTTTCTTTTCGATATTTTATGAGCCTGTGTGGCATTGATTACTGTCTTTGTCCATTCTTGTCTTCCACGTAGTTGTATTGTCAGAATTAATGTGCAGATTGTAATGATTGTAAATGCAGAAACGGAATCATAAAGTTGTTGATCAAAATAGTAATTGTCTCAACAGGTAATTTTGTCTTCCCTGACGATAAGCCCAACAATTGTCTTGTTTCTGACAGGTGAGAACTTTAAGCCTAGACTGTTCACAACGTACATAGGTGTGGCGCTAAATGTAAAGACGATGAAGATGACAACCGTGGCCACCGTTGTTCTTTTAGGGGTCACAATACTCTTCACCTAATTGTGAAAATCAAGGGAACACAACATTAATAATAATGTGAATGTGGCAAAAATTAAAACAAGGAATACATGATGAAAGAAATCAAAACATGACCATGGTCTGATTATAAAATAAATAAAGGCAATCTTCTTTCTAGCATTCCAAAAGATATGAAATACGCTTGTTCTATGTTTGAAGATGACTTGACGTAAGAAATGGATGACAGAAGCCATCTTAACATTCATGGATTGAAAAAGAAATAACAAACACAACCATGAAATATATGAAGAGGTTCACAGGAAAATTAGGAAACTATGTAGAGAGGCAAAAACAGCATGACTTGAGGAAAATTGCAGGGAAATTAAACACCAACACAACACCTGGAATTCAAAATTAATGCACATACGTATTAATGATATCACTAACAAAAGAACCCACATATCAACAAGTCGCCTAAAAATGAAAGATGTAAATATCATAATATAAAAATATCACATTTTTACATGTGTGGTCAGATTATGTGAAAGGCCTTTATAATAATACAAGAGAATAACATGATATTCGGAATAATAATGAAGGACTGACAGCGAGGAGTGACGAGGGGATCTGGCCGATGAGTGACGCTCAGAGGAAAGGCGAGACGGACATATAATCAGATTGTTACTGGTACTATTAGTGTTGGAACTCTTTGCTGGCTGCTGAGGATGGGGACGGAGCGCTTATGGGAATGCCCCGAATGCTGTGATGTCGGTTCCAAATCAATCAGTCAATCAATCAATGAAGGACTATCAATTTTTAAGATGAGAGTTCAGGATGCTCCTACCCATATGAAAACTGGAAAGATCCCGGGTGCGGATAACATCACAACAGAAATGATTAATGCCTTATAAGAATATGGAATAGACCAGGTCACGAGACTGCTGAACGCAATATATGATACTGCAGATATACCTCCTGCGTTATGTAATTCTATATGTATTGCAGTCCAGAAGAAATCAGGAGCCTTGGAGTGTGATGAAAATCGAATAAATAGTATAATAAGCCACATCATGAAGATTTTGCAAAGAATTATCTTGCAAAAAGTTAGGAATAAAATACGACTCGAAGTAGGAGAAGAACAATGTGGGTATGTAAAAGGTAAGGGTTCTATAAATGCTGTATATGTGCTGAGAATATTAATTGAACGCTCTATAGAAGTAAACAAAGACGTTACCATTGATTTGTTGACTACATAAAGAATGTTAATGATGTAAGACATCATCATCATCAAATACAATCTCGACTGGCGTAGGATTTCATGATTTTACACAGATCTCGGTCTTTGGTTTTCTGAATTAAATGATGATGAAATTCCTCTATTCCACAGTCTCAACGCACCCTGCATCATTTCTGTTGTTCTGTCTCTCCCTCTCTTCCCCCAATCTTTCCAGTTGTCCCGATGTTCTCCGATGCCTCTCTTCTCATCGATTGACCAAATAAAACTGTTTGTCTCTTTCTTATTGTTCTATATAATGTTCTAGTTTCATTAGCATCTTTCAGACAGCCGTTGTTAGTTACATTGGCAGTCCAAGCAATTCGCAAAATTCATCTTAGGTACCACATCTCTGCTTCCTAGCTCTTCCTAATGCGTTCATTTACATTCCAAGATTCACTGCGTAAAGAAATACGGATTATATGATTGATTGATTGATTGATTGACTGATTGATTTAGGAACCGACATCACAGCATTCGGGACATTCCCATAAGCGCCCGTCCCCATCCCCAGCAGCCAGCGAAGAGTTCCAACACTAATAGAGTTCCAGTAGCAATCTGATATACGGATTATTTGTAGCACTTTAGCACTTTCTTTCTTACATTCAATGATAGTGACTTATTTCATAGCTTACACTTCATATTCCGAAATGCAGCCACTGCCTGCCCTATTCTGCTCGTACTCTCTGTTGTGCTTCTTCCATCTGAAGTTATAAATGCCCCTAGGAATTTAAAACTACCAATTTGGTTAAGAATTGTCCCTTCTATTTCTTTTTCACATTTTGGTGTAATATTACCCGTTGATATCACCATTGGTACTGTTTTCTTGATATTCATGGATAGTCCTTTCTTTACACTATCTGTTACTTCAGTATCCAACAATTGTTATAGATCTTTTGCATTATCCGCAACCACGAGGACGTCCAAGAAGAAAATGGACTGACGACATCAGAGACATTGTACACCCACACGGAATGACACTATCCAGTGCCGTCCACCGGACGCTGGAACGCAAATTATTCCTCCCCACGACGCTTGACGGCAGAAGTGGAAGATGATGATGATGATGATGATGATGATGATGATGATGATGATGATGAATACTTTGCTATCTCTTTCATTTATTCAGTAGCATGTCCTTTGCAGAATCTCGCTCCCATAACAACCTTACGGATAACCTCTAGATCATAAGCAAGATGTCCCACGTCCGATACACCCATCTGGAGATCATCCGCAACATCCTGTACCCATCTTCTCTTTGGCCTTCCTCTTCCTCTCTTCCCAGGCATATACCCCTCCATTATTGTTCTCTCCAAACTTTAGTGACGATTCAAGTGACCAATATATTTCAATTTTCTTTGTATTATCGTCTTTAACAGCCAACCTTTTTCAATATTCAGCTCTTGAAGTATGGATGCATTTGTTCTTTTCTGTACCCAAGGTATTCTTAGAACTCGTCTATAACATTTATATTCAAAAGCATTTATGAGCTGTTCGGCTTGTTTAGTAAGTGTCCAGGTCTCACAGTCGTTTGTTGCAATCGGAAAGATGTACGTTCTTAAAAATCGAATGATTATAGTTCTGTCTGTCCCATTCCATAATTTATTCAGTTGTTTTAGTCATTGAAGAGCAATTGATAGTCGTCGCGTAATTTCTTTCATTGTGTTACAGTTATTGGTAATCAATAACCCAAGATATTCAAAATGTTCCACGACCTCCAATTTATATATATAATATTTATATATATATATAATATTTCTTACCCCATACTAGTTTTATCAGTATGCATTATCTTTGTTTTTGCTATATTATGATATACGTTGTGATTTTCACTATTCAATTGGGTTGAGGCTATTATGTTTTCTATACCAGTCTGTGTTGCGGATAGCAATACTGTATCATCAGCATACCGAATCTCTGGTATGTCATGACCACTGATATTTAGGGCATCATATAGCTCCCTGATTATATCATCTCTTACATTTCTCATTAAATTTTCGGCGTACAGGTTACATATATATGGGGACAGCACACATCCCTGACGGACTCCTTGCTTGATGATAGATAAACCAATCTGATGTCTCGCCATCTTTTCTAACCGCTGCTTGTTGGTCTAGATCAGTGGTTTTCAGCCGATGGGGAATTCCACTAGGGGGGGGGGGGAATTTTACGGTTCCAGGGGGGAAATGAAGATTATTTCAAGATCGCGTTAATACAAGAACCGATTACTTGATATTGTTTTTCCCGCCATACTGTAAGGTCTGTACTCCTCGCCCTTCTGAAATTCATCTTATAACGTAGACTCACAAATCACGTTTTATGTAGACATCTAAACTTGTTCTAGTATTTATAGGGAGGAAATACGAAAGGGAGGAATGACATTCTCAACATATGGTGAAAGGGTGGGGGGGGGGCATATGCTGGAAGCAACTAGTTGCCCTAAGGACTGATAATGAAGTACGCCGATATCAACCTATTAAGAGAGGTGTGAGACAGGGATGTGTAATGTCTCCAGATCTTGTACACTGAACATATTTTCAGAAATATAGAAGATATTATTGGAATCATTATTGGAGGACGAAACAACAATAACATTCGATATGTGGATGATACATTATTGAATGCAGACAAAGAGCACGATCTGAAACATTTAGTAGATGCTGTTGCTACACACAGTAAACAACTAGGGTTATAATTATATTGGAGGACATAGGAAAGAGGAAAAACCAGAATGTAATATAGAAGTAAATGGGAATATTCTTAAACATGTGAATCGATACAAGCATCTCTGAACAGTCATAACATCTGATGGGAGATGCCTTGAAGATATTAGAACAAGTATTGCCATGCCGAATGTATCCTTTTGCAAGATGGAAAAATACTGACCAATAAAAAGATACCATTTGCAACGAGAACAACAATTTTGATGTGTTACATAGAAAGTGTGCTTTTGTGTGGATGTGAACCGTAGACAATGAGCAAACATGCTAAGAACCGATGATGGCTGTGGAGATGTGGTTTCTGAGAAAAATGCAATGAATACCATGCACAGACAGAAATTCCATTGACCACGTCCTACAAGAAACAAATGGAAATCGTCAATTGATTAGAGAAATTATACTTAGACAGTCAACATATTTTTGTCACGTTATCAGAAGAAATAAATTGGAGAACTTGGTGACAACTGGGAAGGCAGAGAAGTAAATACCTGGATGGATTGGCCAGGTGAAATGGTCGAGACAGGAAGACAGAGCTAATCAATGATTCTGGTGATTGAGTGAGATGGCAAAACATGGGGCTTACCGGCATGGCACATGATGCTGATGATGATGGTAACGTGTTGTTTACTCTTGCTCCAACATTACACGTTTACAGTGGTGCATGTGACGGGATGAGTCTAAATCACTATGCAAACACCACCACTACTACGTTAGTGGAATTCCTAATTGACATTCTGGATTCAGTACGGCAGCTAAATTACTAATAATGACGTCATATTGGCACGCAGACATTTGCTGCACTAAAACTACACACTGTACTATTGGAGACAGCACATATTTTCACGTCATCAAATGATGTCACAAGGGAAATCCCCTGTTTTACTACCCTTATCATTAATACCAAGTATATGGCCGTCACGCCCTAGCAACGGGAAAACAGCGATATGCTAATAGTACGGCTGCACCGGAAATTGTGACTAACCACTTCCGTCCGGTTCACAATGACTATAGCTGAGGTGCTAGGCAGACCTTACATTAAATGAGCTGCCATATCCAGTGGCATCCTTGGTAGATTATACCAAAACCGATCTTTATTGCTGCAATAAGCCTGGGGGTGAGTGTAGTAACATAATAATTACGATTATAGTAAGAAGTGTGTACACATTTATATTCTGATATTGGGAAAACCCAAAACTGTCCCGACCATGTATATTTATGAAACGTGGTATTTGAAAGGGGAGACATTGAGAGAAAACATGTGAGGCCTAGATATATTTATAGATAAAAATATATATAGATATAATGTATGAACCTTACTGATTATTTTCATATGCATTTTGTGAATGTATTTACATGTATATTTTGTTGAAAATATGATAACATGATTTTGCCATGTGGGCAGAAGTAGAAGAGACATGTGGAACATGATTCTCACATGCCAGCAATATTACTAGGCGATATATATTCAAACATAAATTTGCTTACCCCTGATTCACCGCCATTCCGAACTACATGACACTGACGGTCATAAGTTCAAAGCAAATACCATGTGGTGAGGAATCAGAATTTGGGGAGTAAATAACTCCACAAGGGATAACTGAGACATCCTACAGCCCAATGCCTGGAATATCTCAGCCCCCTTGCTTGCCTGCTGGCCTTCTTCTTATCTTTTAGCTCGTATATTCTGTGGGGTATACCTCACGACTTCATGGCGACACTTGATTGCTTTATGCCTAACGACTGATGTGGGATTAGGTTGAATTATTGTTGGCCGTTCCTTAGCTATCTAGGGAAACATCCTGGCTGCCCAGGACTTCCTCACCATGGTGTTAAGGAATACACCAGTAATTATTGCATATGAGTCACTTCAAGTTTTACAACCATGTACATTTTGTAATGTTTTTTTCAAACAAAGATTTGTCTACATGTTCTATTCCAATGGACCATGTGGTCTTAGAATGTGTCCACTTCTGGACCCTTTTTCACCTTGTATCATCATGTCATACAAGGTATAGCCAAGCGGATAAGAACTATTGGCCTTTGCTTTTGATACAGAATAGCAGAGAGGAATTGTTTTATTCCTGTTCTGCATCTGACACATACACAACAGACACACAACACCAACACTCAGACACATTGTTATTGTCAAGACACTAAGGAGTCTGCAACTGTTTGTTTGATTTAAGGAGCCTCGCTGCTGATACTGCTGAAGCCTAACCGGACCGGTTACTGAAACTTTGAGCCACCAACTAGTGGAGACGGAACCTGGAATCCGGAGGAGCATCGTACACCTGTCGAATGCCAGGGTCGACTCCAAGACATAATCCAAACGAAAGCCAGCACTACTCCTAAACGAGATCAGATTATCTCAGGTGACTCTGTGTCTACATGTGTTCTGAGTGTGTCACTGTCTGGATGGTGTGAATGATGACATGCTATCTGTCTAAGCATCAGAAAACTATTTTATTTTTGTACCTGTAACATAAATGTAACTATCATAGTTCACCAGTTGAACCACAATTTTCATTTTCTCTTTTATTATTAAAGAGTATTATTGTTTTATAATTTCACCAACGTACTCCACTCGTGATCATTTTGAACGCAAGGTGTGCGCGTGAGTGCGTGAAAGTATTTAAAACAGGGGGCTCCATCAATTGGCGAAGGATCACCGACAGATAAACTAGGCATTCGTGTTAGGGCTTCCTACATACACGAGTGTTCTTCACCTTCTGCCTTTGTCTACCAAGTGAATCCCAGTCTCTTCTATCGGGACCATCCCTTTAGACATTCTTGTAACGAGCCATAATTTCTAGAGACTGTCGGCAAACTCTTGGATAGGGATTTCTGTCTATTTCAATAGAAACACCCTAACGGTCGGTGACAGTGCACACACTATTTCTTTAAGTCCTTTTCAATACGTTTGAGATCAACTTTAGGTTTATTATATAGGCAAACGGCCACCCGCTTTCGGGAACATAAGTGAAGACTCTAAAAGCAAAGGATAATAACATTGGGAGATCACACACATTTCAGTTTACAAATAAAAAGTGTATTTAGTTCGGGGATGATGAGCGAGTCGTGAAGAGAACGGTGTTCTATAGACTAATTAAACATATCCCCTCGCGGCACATTAAAATATTTCATCTTCTGAGTTAATACCATGTTTCAAAATTAACCGTTTATCTCTTTAAGACACCCTATTAAAATTACCATGGCCTTGAGGATGTAATGGCATTGTCAAGTCATAACCCAGGATAGATGTTAGAGGTTATGACCGTGTTACGCAAGTGAACACCGGAACGTGAAAAGTGGACTTTGCACACAACGTGAAAAACGTTGGGGTCTCACTTGCCAAGTGACAGGAAGTAGAGTCCAGACAAGGCAGTCTACGGTTTGGTTTCGTTCAGTGCTCACCATGTCAAGTCTAGAGTAATGGCCAATACTGGGCTGCTCTTTTAAAGAATTAGGTTGTGTTTAGAAAACTGTATGTAGAAGTATTGTCGAATATCTGAGTTGTAAATTGTTAATGTCAACCCTATTCTGTGTAGAATAATATACACTTAAAGTTACAACTGGTGTGTGAGTCGACTACTGTTCGTGTTCACTATTATTCAGTTATGTCGAGTGGCGTTCGTAGTAAGTCCAGTAATGTGTGGAGGTTTAAAGAATCACTATCAGCTAAGTTATATGTAGAGAAAATGTACTTGATTCGGACTGGAAAAAAGAAGAAATAGTCATATCCCTTGTTGGACACGTGAATCAAGAAAGAAGAAGTGTCTCCAAAAACAGCCAGTAACTCGGCCAACCCGCCATTACCATAATGGCAAAAATATTAACCATTGTATTATTTGAATCTTAAATACTGAAAACATTATTTGCAGGACGTTGCGATCAACCTCAGGTTGGGTTACTAAGCAATTTTAAGTAGGGGTTACAACACTTTCTCCGGTAATCCCGTTTATCACGCAGAGAGCTGGAAGCGGTTCTACGCCCGCAGGTGACTTGCGGGATAACTGAGCCAGCCGCTCAGAAAGCAATGGCAAACTACTGAGCGTAATCTTGCCAAGAAATCAACAGACAGCTGAAAGATGCTGCTGTTGACAGCGATGTCCTATAAAGGATATGCGAATTTTTAAAAAAAAGTGTACGTAATGACCGTATTGTATTTGCTGTTGAGAAATCGATGATGACTGTGTTTTATAGCCTTTAGACTGCAAAAAGATTCCTGAAGACTGATTAACTCTCTTTTCCACCCACACTGGTATTTGTTGATGCCATATAATTCCTCACAGAGACCAAGCAACAAGCTGAATTATTCTACTCCACCATGAACTACCCCACAAAACACAACTATCTCTATTGAACACAAACACCGTATCGTTCCTGAAGATTCTAATCTGACGTCGATACAATGTACGAGCGGGTCAATACATCATTTTCAATAGCTTTGAAACCTTCTTGACTGGTTATTATCCTATTTATTCGAGTCAGACGGATTTGCTCAGAATGCATACGAAACGAGGAACTGGACACCCCTTCCCAGACTACAATCAAAGTTACATATCCAACCGAGGTCATCAATCTTCACTGCCAGCCACCAAAGCCAACCATGCGCAATCATCGATTCAGAAACTTCAAGCGTTTCTTCAGCTGACCATTCAGAGGGACACCATAATGAAACAAATACACGATCGACTTAAACAGCAGTAAGCCAGACACGATTTGCTCGTGACCAGTGATCAAATATAAAACCACCCCGATATATATTCCATCTATACAAGAATAAATGGCTCCGAAAACCAAATCAAACAGCTTTTATCAATTCTAGTTAGTTAGTTAGGTAGTCGCAGTTCCAACATCACAGCAACGGGTCGTCCCCATTATGCTCCGTTCCTGTGCCAGTGAATATCATACAAAACGCTCCCCACTGCCCAATGTGAAAAGTGGAAAAGACAGGAGTCTTTACAAACAACAGCCCGCACAGATACACTGTGCATAATGCCGCCGCCAGAATGTCAACACAATAGTCCCCCACAAAACACCCAGTTCATTTCTGATGGAATCTACTGTCATTTTCCCAACTGGATGTTTCCTAGATGTTCACCCACACGGTCCACGAAATACAGTTCATCGTCGATGGCAGTGGCAGTCAACCAGAAGCCGAGCAGCCACGAATTTCTGCATAAGGTAAAAACCGGTCAACTCTGGGACATAGCCATCTGCCATCGCTCCGAACATGCAGTCATGTTCCAAAAAATCTCAGGCAGATGCAAAAGCACTTCACACGAAACCCACAGCTCACAGTGTCGCGCCACGCACTCACTCAGTAGCAGGGCGACGGAACCATCAAGCCTCCTTAGTCGCCTCTTACGACATGCATGGCAGGCTGCAGTGTTGCTATTCTTTGCTTCCCTTATGGGCCCCGGCAACACACGGCAGTATCAATTCTAGTGTAGTGCCAAGGAACTTACATATGTAGAACGAAAAGAAAGCAAACTCAAGTAGCCGAATATATATCAGTGTGGTTTGAAATGAGAGTTAATCAGTCTTCAGGAGTCCATGTGCAGTCGATAGGCTATAAAACGCCAATCAGTAGTTTGCCATTGTTTTCTGACCAACAAGTCAACTTTCACACCTAACTTAATGCCGTTGTATGGAATAAAGCCCATACATCGCCACCACAGCACATGAAAATTAAGAGCGAAGTTTCTTATCCTTTCGACCATGCAGAGTTCTGAATACAGAATACAGCATTGAAATCCATTCCTCCGACAACGTATTGTGTGATTGTCAATGACGGCCTTACCAACCAGAGTTTGCCCACTATGCATCACATCAGACAGGCACGGGGAAATATGAAGACTACGTGAACGCAGCTAATCGTGATCTCTTGGCACATGATAATCGACAATAATCCACCTCATCTTAGATCCATAACAAATAAATAATGCTGAGTCGCAACATGGACATGACTGATATGCTTAGCAAATAAACTAAAATCATTGTATTACATTGTTATACATAGTTAACTGTTTATAATCAGGGGTTACTTTGACACGAGTTACGTAAGGTTAACATTTATACCGTAAACCATCTACAAGTCCGTGTTAATTAGTGCATATATATGTTTTTATGTTTGCATATCCTTTACAGGACATCGCTGTCAACATCAGCATCTTTCAGCTGATTGTTGATTTCTTGGTAAGATTACGCTCAGTAGTTTACCATTGCTTTCTGAGCGGCCGGCTCACATACCCCGTATGTGACCGACGCGATTCGAACCACTGCCGATTCTCACCGTCGTCACGTTAATTACGAGAATACGGAGAAAAGTCGCTAACCTCTAGGCCAGGAAGCCGGCAAATATGTATAGAAAGCAATTATAGACGTAAATGTATCGTTATACCGTAACCTTACTACCAGCTGTCTTAAAATGTTTACTTTAACAGCTGCCTTTGGGTTTACGGCCGGTCAGTGATATTTTCATGGGTCTCTGGAGTTCACCGACGTTAGTTCACCACACTGAGAGATCAACAATCGGCGCTACACAGAACTAATATCAGACTGCATCTCAGTGGTTAAAACACACATGATGGAGCAAGGACGCAAGTTGCCAGTTTGTGTTACGTGTACACATATATTCTATATAGATCAGTTAAGGGACGCAGAGGTGTTTCCAAGGCACCAGGGCCAGGTTCTATTCTGGCCAAGATCTACTGACACGTCCTAGTCGCGCGTCCTGGGCAACAGGTCCTTCGGGGTCCTGGCTTACGTAAGTAGGATCGCTGATTCCTCCGAAGTCGGAGTGTATCTGCCTGCACCGCGAGGAACCACCGGTCTGCAACCAATAAGCCAGACATGAGACAAAGGACACTAAAGCAAAGCTGAGTTCGGTATGACATCACACTAATGTTGGACAAGAGGATGTCACCATCCAACATACAGGACTTCACGCTGGAGTTCACAGCCAGCGAACGCAAGCAAGCATTGACCAGTTACATATAGACTCACAATCAATAGTGAGCAACATAATGACATCCCAGCACTGTCAGATAAGTGTGAGAACAGAGAAAAAGCGATCATTCATATATACAGATAGCCAGAGAGACGTATAAAGCCAGTCATAAAAATAGACACCAAGACATTAATATAGACATATAGAATCAAGCACACACATACACACAGAAACACAGATATTTATAAGCGCACCCTCAACCCGACACGCGGTCTATATCTTTAGAACCCTTGACGCATCCGTGACTATGTACAATTTGTATCGCCATCCAATTATCCACCAGGAGACGAAAAAAAGTGTTGTTTAGTTTAGTTTAGTTTAGTTTAGTCGATGGATCAACATCACGGCACACAGGTGTAACCCATAAGTGCTTCGTTCTTCTCCTAACTCAAACCTGAGTCCGGAAAAACTCAGCTCAGTGTACGAACTCCGTAGCACCGGCGGGGATCCTGAAATACTTTGGGTAGATTTTTAACTCGAAATTTTGCCCGGGCAGCGCCGTTAGGCTACTCTTTTTCGATTTCCAACTGCCAAGGGATTTTTTTACGTGCGCGACAATACATACGGGTGTCCGATCTCACTACCCAGAGACCAGGGTAATTTATTACTAGAAGTCCACGTGAAAAAAGTCCCGGTCCTCACCGGGGCCTGAACCCGGGACCTCCAGCACTCGAGGCGGACACCATACCTCGAGACCACGCAGCCCCCCCCCCTCCCCCCCCCCCCCGTTCACAACAAAAAGTGTTGTGTACTTATCTGTGACCAGGACGTGTAAACAGCTTATCACCTTGACTGGGCGCGACCGCAGTATGGCATCCCGTTTACCCTTCTGGGCTGTCTATTTCTGTGCAATATTTTTGTTACTTCAGACCAGGTTGCTTTCAGAGCATGTGTAAACAGCTTGGTACTGTGGCTTGAACCGGTACGTCTTGTTGTCCGACGTAGTGTGTTCGATCTAGGGACCGACGGACAGGGCGATCACCACAGTTACGCATACACGTAGTTTTTATATGTTCCTATATCACAGTCGACTTGCGTCAATTAGATAGTTTGACCTAAATATCACCCATACCCGCCCGCCCCCGGCTGCGAGACGATATGGATTGAGGTCAATCCATCGGGGTAAATTTCGGGTCAATCCATATTTACTAATTAGTTAGGACATTCCGTACTAAACATGTAATACGATGTTGTTGTTGTTGTTTTTTTTTTTTTTAAAGTGTTATTATTATTTCTAGTGCTGCTGAAATCGTATTGATGCTGTTATGTTGTAATTTTAAACGAGTAAAACACATCTTCAAATGGTATTCATCATCAGAAAAGATGTACCATGACAAACATAAAGCAAGTTTACCCTCATAAATATATATTTTAGAACGTACTTCAGTTATATACTAGCTTAACTTCTTAAACTTATGTATTATAAATGTCTTCATGAAAATATGCCATCAGTTACATTTTGTAATATATCCTTCTTACTAGTAATGAGCCACATATAGTCATTATGTGTAAATATTAATCTTTCTGGGATCACATTTATTATTATTATGTTTTTTATTTTCTTTTTTCTTTTTTTTTTCTTTTTTTTTCGGGGGGGGGGGGGGGGGGGGGGGGGGGGGGGGGGTGCATATCCCTTACAGGAAGCTGCAGTCCACATCAGTATTTTTTAGCTGCTGTTGATGTACTAGGCAAGATTACGCTCAGTAGTTTGCCATTGCTTTCTGATCGACCGGCTCACATACCCCATAAGTTACCAACCCCGCGAGAACCGCTACTGATTCTCGCGCAGATTACGTTACTCACGAGATATACGGGATTACGGAGAAAGACGTTAACCCCTAGGCCAGGAATATAGGTATATATTATTTAATGCGTAATGATTACTACTACAGTTTTTAATTTTTAATACTTACTCACAATCGGACTACATATAGTCTGTAATTTGCAATACTTATCCTTAATAGTTTTACATATAGTCTTTAATGTTTAATACTTACTCTTAGCGGGGCTACAACACTAATGCATTTCTCAAACGCAATCATAGCCGTCATAAGACTGCTCACTCGGGTGAAGGCAAAATGTGGCATTGCTGACACGAGGTAAGTAACTTCAATAATCTGGAATGGCAAATCTGCATCCACAATAGCTGGGACTGTAAAGACGCATGCCCAGACCATGGTTATGAGGCTGCACAAATCAGAGATTGATAAACCTGAAAAAAACAACAACTAATCTTTGGATTATTGTCATACACAAACGCGGCAAATATAACCCAATGGTTCCTGCTCATTGTGTTATGTGTGTGACAATTACCTATGGTAATACAAGACATTGTGAATTATTTAAATAATGTGATCAAATAGCTGTCTTATCGTGTGACTGATACTTAGTAATGAAATGATACGTAAATAGAGGAATTGGATATGCGGATTGTGAGAATGTTGAGAATATGTTGGAAAGACAAGAACATAAAACAGATGAAATGAGATATGCATGTGTTACAAGATCACTCATCAACAACCCCAGGAAATGACACATGCAAACATGCACGCTTCTTATCAACAGAAGAGGTGGTATAGTACAATTCGCCTTGTGTGCGATGATACTGGACACGACAGGCAGAAGAAGACGTATCCCGAACGTGTGTGAACCTAACAAAGTTAGGCAACAAATAACAATATACAATATTATCAACGGCAATGGGCAGGTAATGACACAACGTTAACGTTGAAACTTTTAAATCGTAGTATGAATAAATTGTACAACACCACCAATCACGTTAATTTAAACACTGTAGCACATACACTATTTTGCACGACTGATGAATTGCCAAAGTGTATGAATTGTAAATAATTATGTATATTTAGCTCCTGCCAAAAGAAGAGACATACTAGACTCAGACACAATGTACATACCTTACAAAAAACTCAATCTTACACAGGTGAAAAATAAATATAATAATACTTAAGTATTAAAAACAAATAAGTATTCTAGGACAACAAAGCACGACCGACGTTTCGGATTTATGAACCTCTGTCAACGACAGGACAACACAAGTTAGTTAGTCGACAGATCATCCTCATTGCACATCGAACCATTCAGTGCTCAAGTGCTCGGATCCCCTCATCAGCAAATCCCGCAGCGTGTATCGGCTAACGACACCAGTTCTGTGCTGGTTTATCAATCTTCTTTGGCTTCCTGCGTAGTGTTCTTGTTTGGCCACACCTCTTTTAATTTGCTGTTCTCGCAGTCTGGCCATGGTTGTAGATTCGCAGTCATCACTTGGTTCTCGCAAAAGTCTTACTTCTCGTAGAGCATTCAGAATGTCAGCCTGGTCCATGGCGCGTCCGCCCTCCACATTAGCCATACCTGCGAGCTTGTCAGCCCGCTCATTTCCTTGTACTCCCGCATGCCCTGGCACGAAGATGAAACTAATCTTTGCCAGCCGAGACCGCTCCAGAGACAGCAACCACTCTCTTCTGATCCACCCCGTCTCTATCCCCTTGAGCATGCTCATTGAGTCGCTAAGGACACATGCCCTAGTGAATGTCTGTGTCTCGAGCCATGTTATTGCTTTACTTACTGCCATGACTTCCATAGTCAGGCTACTTGTGGTCTCAACAAAAGCACCAGAGTCCTCCTTCACAAGTCTCCCTTCGGTCTGTGTCGTAAAGGCCCATGAGCTTCTCACATGTCGGACGACCGACCCATCTGTGTAAATGACAGCATCACCGTCTAACGAATTCTCGAAAATCAACGCTTGTACTTCCACCTCCACAGCAGCCGGATTTTCTTGTCTGCATTTTCTGTCTAGTTGGATGCAAACTGAAAAGGACGTACATAAATCTGTTGGCACTTGTACCCACTCCTCGCCAGGTTCTAAGTCCTCCAAGGAACACACCTGTTGAAGAATGTCTTCTGCTTGACCCATCCAAGACCTTCCTCTTTTTAACCTGCTGCCCTTCACCTTCCTAATTTCACTATGCAGTGGATGTTGTGTGTTTGCGTTGACTCTGAGGTAGGCACGTGCTCTGCAAATTTGTAGTCTGTCTTCAATGGTTGGAAAATCAAGAAGGTAGCGCATAGCCCTGCATGCTGTATCTCTTGTACATCCAAGAATAATGCGCATAGCTTCGTTTTGTATCCTTTCCATCCTTTCTATCTGCTTACGGCTGAGAGTCAGGATCGCCATCGCATACTCAAAACAGACATGACCAGCCCCTCGTATAGGAGGGCATAGATGGCGCTGCTCACAATTTGGTGCC